>JARJRV010000062.1:0-11034 GCA_030783925.1 Aschersonia sp. MBC 735 | reverse complement strand
CCTCAGTTTCTATAGCACCTCATGGCACACGCATGCGCAATCGGACGCTTTTGCGGGCACACACAGCCAAAATAAGCCTTCTCTCCCTCGCCCTCTGTCTTTCTCTCTCTTCCTCTCATAATTCCGTCGTCTCTCTGCTCACCCCTGTACTCCCTCCCGACTACGCCTTCCGCACCATCACCATTTATGGGGCCGTGGCTATCACCTTGCAGCCGGACCCAGACTCTCGTCCATCCGATTCTCGACTGAAATTGGCTCACCCCCCTGCTGGCAGAGTCGTCCACTGTCCGCTCCGCTTTGTGGGGACGGGACGCTCCTCCAGCTCGGCGTGCCGTACATGTAAAATGTACGGAGCACACCATCTCATACACCTCACTCCATGACGCACCCCCCGTGGACCAGGATATGGAAAAACGACAGCACCCAGCTACTCGGAGTTGCAGCATGCAGGCCCTTTTGGAGCCAAGATCTTCCCATGTACCGGCCAGCTGGACCCCCACCCCCAGTTGCCCTCACCCCCATCATATCGTCTCCATCTCCATGTTGTCTTCGATATCCATCAAGACTCGGTGGACGTGGATTGCTGCATACAAAGGTCACCCTCTTCCCACCTCTAAACGTCCGCTCTCCTTTTTGTCTGTACGCCCTGTCACTCATATATGTTGATCCCATCTCCCTCCAATCTGCATCTCATAGCATCAACAAGTCCTTGGCGCTTCTACTCTTTGGTATTCTTCCAAACTTTTTTCTTTTCCGCTTTTTTTTTTCCTTCTTGAATCCCTGCAGAAGGAAAAATCTCGACAGGTCGTTCAAGGAAAGATTATCGCGGAGAAGCAGTCGACCGAACGAATACTCAGAGTATCATTCGGTCACCCTGCTTACTTGGGTCAAGACTACCTCTTTCCAAGGGAAATCTTTTCGACTCCACGGGCCTTTTTCTTTGCTGCTCAGTTCTCGGCCCATCACACGCGTGAGACGGCAGGTATGGCTCTCACAGCTTCACCGGCTCCTCCCAATTGGGGCCGATGGTCGCAGCAACTTCCTCACGACTTTTCGATGATGGACGCACCTGGCTTCATGCCTTACGACACTCGCGGCAATCCACCTCATATGCCGAGGCCTATGGCACCCCAATACGTTGTTGGCCCTCCTTACAACACTGCTCCCATGCAGACGATGCCAGCTCCTCAATATCAGCCACAGAATACGTACAACACGTACACCCCTTACCATAGCCCGCCACCATCAACATCAGCAGCCTCCCCTTACAAACCCGACTTCCATGATCGCTCTCACCGATCAAGTCTGGCCTCTAACGCCGAGGTGGAACGAATAGCCGCAGTTCGGCGCGGTTCACGACAGCTGAGCGATGTTCGCCTGCAGTCACCAGCCAGAAGTGAATCGAATGCGTCCACTGCCAGATCAAGCATTTCCATCCCAACTGCCAACTCAAAGACCATTACGTACAACGAGACGCTCAACCCCGCGGATCGTGTCAGCTTCGAGACGGATGTCGACGAACTAATGAAGGCTATCCAGGCCAAGTCACCTGAGAGTGAGGATGGCGCCAGGCAGACACTGACGCCTGCACACACACCGAGAGCTGATGCGTGCTCGGATGCACAAAGTCCTGCGTGCTCTTTCCGTCATGCTTCCACACCTGTTCCGGAACTGAAGCAGAAGAAGAAGTGGATTTGCGATGGTCCCAATTGCAACAAGCGCTTCGTCCAGAAGACTCATCTGGACATCCATCGGAGAACCCACAATGGGCTTAAACCATATGTATGTATAGTACGCGTAGCTTTGTTCTTCAAGATTACTGACACCTCTCCTAGGTCTGTACGAAGGATAATTGTGGACTTACATTTTCGCAGCGCGGCAACCTGAAAGTGAGTTCTCAATGACGCTTAGAGTCTAATGCTGTTTCCATGACATGCTAACACGCACAGACTCACATGCGTCGTCACACGGGAGAGAAACCGTATTCCTGCAGCATCTGCGGTAAGACGTTCGCTCAGCGGGGCAATGTTCGATCTCATGAAGAGACACACAAAGGCCTGAAACCTTTCGTGTGTAAGCTGGACGACTGCAACAAGACCTTTTCCCAGCTGGGAAACATGAAAACACACCAGAACAATTTTCACAAGGAGACTCTGAAGGGCCTGACAAACATGTTTGTCAAGTTTGCCAGGATGGGAGAGGTACCTGAAGAGCACCGCGAACTCTTTGATTACTTCAAAGAACATTATAAAAACAGCAACAAGGGCATCAAAGGCCGCGGCAAGGCTAGAACGGTGGCTGTTAGGAAGCCCAAGAACAGCAGCAACAGCAGCAGCACGCAGCCGCCTGTTCCTATGGTGACTGACCACTTTTCCCAGCCTCCGGGGTCCATGTCCAACCCTGGTTCTGCGTACATACCGCGGACCTTTGGCGTATACGAGTCTAGCCACGATCAGAACGGAGCCACAGGAATGCTGTATGAGGACGAGCATGCGAGGCAGATGGCCTTTGGCAACCGCATATATTGATGGCATGATGTTGGTCTCATGACACGGAGAGGGACGTACTGTCTCGAGGGCAGGGCACGGCACACATCCCATCAACAGATTCAACGTATTCAACTTCCACACGAACAGCACTAGTGAGCTTGAGACGGGACAGGTCCGGGAGCTGCGGCATCAGGCAAAGTCAGCAATGTTCATCTGCTTTCTTTCCAAAATGATTTGCCGCACAATCAACGAATAGCATCCGCCACGCTGTATCCAGTCTATTTTGAAGACATTCCGGAGCAGAATTTACGTATGAGCGAAATTATCAAAAAGATCTCGAAGCAGGGCCGACAGCGATGGGTCAATGTGGTTTATCTTTCTATCTTTTTCATCAAGTCCGGTGGAGGGGTTTTGTTTTTGGCCTCTGTGCCAGACGTATCTTTCTCCACGTCATTTCCATTTTCTTTGTTGCCTCACCGTTGGATATCATGAGGGATCCTGGGGATTATCCCCACCTGTCGAGAAAGGAACAGGACTTCAGTTGCGCAGCCCATGGATTGAGACGCACGGATCGGTAACGGGCTCCAACCTCGATGTGCCAGGATCAGACCCACACTTGAAGGGTTTTCTTCATCGAATCGTGTGCGCTGACGATTCTGTCTCCGTGTACTCTATACGCCATTCATCAAAGCATACTTATACCACTATTGTCATTTCAGGATGGGGGATTCATTGGCTCTGTAGAATATATTCTGCAAATGATGTCGTTTTCTGCAGAATCTCGCTTCTGACGCAGCATACAATATCATTGCCCGATTCACATACTTTTCAACGAGCAAATGTAATGTGGCTGAGAGTAAAACATGTGCCCACTGCCCCTGGATGAGAGGTACTGTGCCGACGGGAGCACTCTGTCGACTAAGAGCTGTCCGCGAGGTGCGCAGCAGTCGACCGGCCACAGTTTCTAGACACGATGATGCAAGGAGGCTCAACTGCTATCCGTGGGAACGTTGTAGGGTTGGTTTAAAGAGTTCGTCCAATGGCGGCCACGCGCTGAGCACTTCCTTCAACGAGGGGGGTGGGGGTGTGTGGACAGACTACCTCGAGAAGCTGGGAGATTTTCCAGCCAATTCGAAAGCCCGGTCCATCCTATCCGATGCAGACAGGCTGCGGGCCATGTGCAGCCCGTTTCGGCCGCTCACTGTATAAACCGAGAACATGGATGTTCCTTGCATCCAGCTCTCCACAGTGGCAAAATGAAGGAAAAAATTCAACCCCAGTGCGCCGCCAGCCAGAACGCCTCTGATACTATTCGCGGCAGCGCAGCGCCACGCAGCGGCCCTTTTTTTTTTATTGGAAAAGTTCGGATGAGCATGGCGTCGCGTACCCGACGTGAAGGTGAGGGCTCTCCCCCTTTTCCCGTCCTCTCCACTCCCGAGAGGGCTCAGCCCGAAGGGTGCTGGAGGCTGGATCAATATTGCGCGGAGGGCGGGTTTGCCGGAACAAACGGATGGTACCCAATGGGTGCGACGCGTGTGTTTTTTTTTTTCCTTGGCCACGCTACACGACATGGCTTAGGGTGTCACGATAACGCTCGTGTAACGGGCTTTGTGTGTGAAAGTTCCCGCGCTTGGTGGAAAGCGAATGTGGCTGGGCTTGACCGCTGCTTTGAACGTGGAATGCCATGCGCCTTTTTGTTTTTGGCTTTCCCTGCTGTGTGCTGTGGTCTGGTCCCCTTGCCTTGGTTGGTTGTGTGTGGCCAAAAGGGGGTGGAACGCGGATGAGTAAGGCGCAGACGATGCTTGTGTAAGCCACAGAGGATGGGTAGATGTGGGATATTCACGAGGCTGAGGAAAGATGAGGCGCAGGCGGCCATGTCCGTCGTGGATGAGGTGGGTGGCCTTGTTTGACGGCACACGACAGTTGCAGGGACGCATGCGTTGGCCCATGCCATGCAGATGCGCGGACAGGGCAGCGTAATCTGGGAGGGAGGAGGCGTGGTCATAGATGACAGGAGAAGTAAGCCCCCTCCCGATGCATTATACGGGGCGTGTGGATTAATCTGCAGCAATGACGATGACATCGATGGCCAGATCAAACACGTACTGGGGGCGGCTTTTCCGATGAACTCGATGCTTGTTGGTCAATGGGCTGGGAGAGGTGCCGCTGGAGACGTCACAATATTACGGTGCTGTATACGTCAAGCATGGCCTACATGTGTGCGGAGTACGGGAGGATGGAGCAATGGGTAAGTGTTCCAGACCTTCGCTTCCCGGTAGAGATTGACGGCGCTCTGATCCGTCTCGTTCCTGCTTCTGCATGCGCTTGTCGTATCCAGCTTCGCACTTGTTCACACCAAAAAGCCGCATCAGCCAACCGGATGCTGCGCGCCCAAGACATTCATATACATCATGCGTACGGAGTACGTACGTATGTATGTACGGAGTAGGCTGCATCCTGCCTAACGCATCACAGGAGGTCCGCCTTCTCTTTGTGGTGGTCCGTACCTTGTTTCGAGCGCTGCCTGAGTATCTGCTTCTTTGTCGGTGCAGCCAGCCAAAGCTGCAAGTCTCACTCGGGGTTTCGGCTCAGGGGAGGAGGGGGTGGGCGGACAGCTCCGGCGAAAACACGCCCTCTGTCCTCAGTTACATGACATATGCATAAGCCAGCAGCGGCAGAGGTCGTCGTCCCATATCACCGCCATTTTCATCCGGGGCCAGATGACCGGACACGAAGGAAAGGAAGGAAGGAAGGAAGAGAGGCGGTTGGACACCCATCTCGACCGACGAGAAGCCTCCTCCTGAAGACCACATCTTTTTGGCTGGAGCGTGACACAGATCCACGGTGACGAGAGGAGCAGCGATAACCATCGGACTCGAAGCACCACTTCGACAATGTACATGCCTGCCCCTGCCGCCCGGGTGATTACATGATGACCGGGGTTGGGACGGGTGGTGCCGCGCATTCCAGGCAGTCGGTCGCAGCCGTCCTCGGTGTCTGTATCCGTGGTCCCTGTATGGAGTATCTGAGCTGGGATGAACTGGTCCGCGAGCCCGCGCAGGATTTGTCGTGCAGGCCTGTTCGACTTGAATGTGAGCAGACAGAAAAGAGCAACACGGCCGCATACTCTCCTCAAACGCGACCATCGCCAAGTCGCCAAACGGCGGGCGTCGACCGGACGGCTAAGCTGAAGAAGATCTGGTTCGGCTAAGATCTGGAAGCGATGCTTGCTCCGAGACACAATCTGAGACTTAAAAAGCAAAAAAAATATGATGCCTGAAAGGGCAGCGAAGGAAAAGACTTTCTCGACTTGATCTCGTGATATTAGATCCGTTGTCAGGATGCATTCTGTTCGTGATTTCGAATGCTCTGCAAAGCTTCCCAGGCTCCGGGTATCGGGAGCAGAGTCTATACTCCTTACTGCACCAGTAGTTTCGGACTGTCGGAGCACCAGGGGCTAGCCTCCGTGTAGAGTCGATATGAAGAGAATCTTGTCGCCGCTCTTCAACTCATATGCCTCTTCCCCTTCCAACTCCCAGTCGACTTCATTGATAAGAGCCAGAATACCTGGGCGCCTGCAAGGTGACCACATCAGTCAATATTCCGCCGGTTGCACATGCTGCCTGCAGACTGCAGGAGGTAGCTTCGTGAGAAATGAGTGGACGTGCTACTGCTGCACGATAGAACGTCAAAGGGAAAGCGACCGGGATGAGGGTAGTACAGAGAGAAGATAGCCCTTGGGACCGAGCCAATGGCTATTGCAAGCGGAAGGCGATGGGCAGACGGCGTCTCCGCCGAGATATTGGCAGATTGCAGGCTGAGATAGTGACAAAAGTGATGACCAGATACACGTGTCAGTCGAGCGAAGAAGACACATACAATTCCTCATTGTCAGTGACGAAACGCTCTTTTCGGGTGTCGTTCATCACGTCTCGGCAAAGGTGCTTGATCAGGTATGCAATATTGGACGGATTCCCATCCTGGTCCTTGCTCGGCAGCCTGAGCGAATGGTGTCGCTGGTTGGAGAACAGCGCTTCCAAGCCTCCCCTGCACCCAATGGCATTAGCCCAAATACATGGTCGAGAGGAGGGGAAGCGCATGTGTGTTTGTTAAGTTTCAGCTGGGCCAGTCGTAATTTGGTCTCTTCAGGGCAAGCCGACAGAACGTTGACAGGTTACTTTGATGCAATCCAGCGGCAGGCAGCACGGAACGAAATGATGGTGAGGCTCACTTACGAGAATTCGACCGCTACCGTGAGCTGAGCATCGCCTGCTTGTGATGCTTCGCGAGACATTGTCAACTTGCAATATCCGAAAGGGGTTCGCAGACTGGAGCAGTTGACAAATGGATGTTTCTATGACTAGTTGAAAGCAGACCAGGCGGGCAATGCGAGCTGAGGCGGGAGTTACACAGCACAATCACTTGTGATATCTGTAAAATCTCAACCAGTCACAGGCACTCCGCTGTCAGTGACAAAGTCTAAGTGGAGCAAGTATAAGCCGGGTTAGTCACGTGGGCCGCATTGAGCCATGCTGATTTTCAGCCATGTACTCCGTACTTTGTGCTCAAAACTCCATACTACAGTACGAAACCCATGTCAGAACAGGCATGACTGCGAAACATGTCTGATAAAAATGATTTCCCTGGAGTACTTGTCTATTGGCGCAAACAGGCGGACCGCTGTTGCAGACTGGAATTCGACGGGATTGCTGGCCTTTGGCGCAGATGTCAATATTGCGCTATGGCGGCCGGCCGTGAGTGTGCTTTTCGCGTGTCAAGAGAACTCGTTTTATTGTGAGGCCTTTGAATGCTGACACTGCGTAGGCTGTCCCACCTAGAGGGGTCGAGAATACTCTGAGTGGCCACACAGGGACCGTCAGGGCAATTTTGTTTTTGCCTGAAGATGAAAAAGACAATGCTAGCTATATCGTCTCCGGATCAGACGACAAAACGCTGATATGTTGGAAGTCTACGCAAAATCGGAACGACTTTGAGGCTGTCCAGGTTTGTAGTCATCACAATGCGCCGATCAATTGTGTCTCCGCCGTGAGGGATCAAAGCTACTTTGCAAGATGGCTTCTGGCGACTGGCGCCGCGGATGCAACGGTGAAAATCTGGTCGTTTGAGAATGATGAAATGCAGCTGCTCCAATCAATCGACACCACACCAGAGTTCTTCCCGTTGACGCTCGCCATGAGCATCATGGACCCAAGGATTTTGGTTCTTGCAGCTGCCGGCACTCGTGAGACCGTCCAAATCTTGGTGGCAGATCTCACTGAACCGGTCCTCAAACTCATGCTGCAAGCAAATATGCATGGGCACGAGGGCTGGATCAGATCTCTGAATTTTACGGAGACATCTGATATGGAAGGAAGTGATTTACTTCTGGCTTCGGCGAGCCAGGACAAGTACATTCGATTGTGGCGACTTCACAAGGGGAAGGAGCTGCCAAAGTTGACGGCGCCAGATTCAGATGGTATCAATGGAGCATATGCGCCCGGCAAATCCCCTTCGAATAAGGCGCATCATCTGCGAATCGCAGGTCAAGACTTGTCTGTGACCTTTGAAGCTCTACTGCTTGGGCATGAGGACTGGATCTACAGCGCCAGATGGCACCGCCAGCCTAACGGGAGGTTGCAGCTCCTTTCTACCTCAGCCGATAACTCGCTATCCATCTGGGAAGCTGATCCTGCGTCTGGGATTTGGATCAGCTCAGCGAGACTGGGTGAGATCAGCAGGGAGAAAGGAGCCACAACAGCGACCGGCAGCACTGGCGGATTCTGGACAGGGCTTTGGTCGCCGGATGGTCATTCAGTGGCTTGTCTCGGAAGGACCGGAAGCTGGAGACGCTGGGAGTACGACTCGGAGAGCGACACGTGGAAGCCATGTCTCGCCATTTCTGGTCACACCAAAGCCGTGACTGGGATCAGTTGGTCCAAAGGCGGCGATTATCTGCTGTCCACCAGTTTAGACCAGACGACGCGTCTGCATACCAGATGGACTGGCCCTCAAGGTTTGGGTACGTGGCATGAAATGTCTCGACCGCAGATCCACGGCTACGATCTCAACTGTATTGATTCTCTAGGCGAATCGCAGTTTGTATCGGGGGCGGACGAGAAGCTCATGAGAGTCTTTAGCGAACCAAAGTCCGTGGCCGCACTGCTCAGCAGAGTAGCAGGACTCGGGAATGATGATGTGCAGGACATGCCTGATGCTGCCAACATGCCAGTCCTCGGCCTGTCCAACAAGGCTATCGACGCCATCCAAGACGACCAGGATGCTCAGCCTGTCGATGATAGAGATCGGGATGCAGTTGACCCCGCTTCGATTGTGAAGCGATCATCCCTGGAATTAGACCATCCGCCACTGGAGGAGACGCTCTCCAGACACACGCTGTGGCCTGAAACAGAAAAGCTTTACGGACACGGCTACGAGATGTCATGTTTGACGGCAAGTCATGATGGGAAGCTGATTGCAAGTGCGTGCAAGGCCAGTTCCACGAACCATGCCGTCATTCGTCTGTTTGAAACGAATCAGTGGACGGAGATTAAACCTCCTCTCATCGCACATTCTTTGACGGCAACACGACTTAGGTTCTCCGGAGATGACGCTTACCTTTTGAGCGTAGGACGTGACCGTCAATGGGCCGTGTTTGCGCAGGCACCGCAAGAAGGACCTGCGTACAAGTTGCTTCAATCAAACCCCAAGGGACACAGCAGAATGATCCTGGACGCCGCCTGGGCACCATCTATATCGGCGATCCGCGTGTTCGCCACAGCTGGAAGAGACAAGCAGATTCGAATTTGGTCCTCTCAGGTGTCTGCAGGATCACCTCTGCAGTTCAAGCAAACAGCGTCATTACCATTCTCAGAATCAGTCACCGCCGTAGACTTCCTTTCCACTCCTGTCGACAGCACAATGGTCATGGCAGCAGGCACAGAAGCTGGACACGTGAAGATCTGCTTGGTTCGGGAGGATGGCTCCAGCGTCGTGCAACTACCCCCACCTAACAGGTTCGTTGAAGTGGCGAGACGAATTCCCTTTCCAGCTTGAATCTGGCTTCGTGAACTGACTTGATATGCATTCAGTCTGAAACTACCCAAAGCGGTATTGCAGCTAGCCTGGAAGCCGACGAGACCAGCTGAGCAGGCCTGTGATTTTACTCTGGCCATCGCAGGCGACGACAGCTCGCTTAGGCTTCATTCCTTCAACGCCGCATGCCTGAAGGACGTTCCAACAGCCTGAAGAACGGATCAAACCAGCCAGAGTCAAAAACAACACTTTGACGGACTGTGTGTGAGTGTGCGCATCCTACAAACAGGCACGAACATCAAGTTCAACACAACCCATGACCTGAACTCGATTTTGCCTTCTATCCATGCAGCCTCTCGCTCGATGCCGACCAGAGCTTCTGATTGCTTCTCAGAAACCTCAAATTGGCTGACGCAAAGTCAGCGCAAGGTGACAATTTCTGGCAGTGACAGTCGCAGGTGCGAGTATGAAATGGCCTATACCGTCGGCCCCTTGCGTAGACAAAACCGCGCCGTTGTCGAGTCACTGCAGGCACAAGAATGCAAGCGTGGCAGACGCAGCGCGATTCGCCAGCCGGTGGCTGTCCACTCGTCTGCCGTGATTCCTGTACGGCGCAGTCTAGTTCGAATCTGAGCCATCAGTGAGCTGGAAACTTTGAATCTGACGATGATGACATCACGTTCCCTGCAGGGCCGCAACTCTCGGTCGTCGAGCTGGATCTTGTAGCTTCGTCTGCATGGGTCCAGCCAATCTGACGGACCAGCTACGTTCATCATCAAGGTGCAAGTGACAGTCGTGACGAGCAGTTCAGGTAGTGGTCGAGACAAATTGCTTGATCAGCCAAGGTTTAGCCATCTAGACAGACACATGACCTCGCAGACATAGCTGCGCATCGAAAAGACCTCGCTGTCTCATGAGAGGAAGTTCTCTTAGACTGACCTACAAGAATGTAACATTTCTTGTCGTGCTATTTTGCTGTCGTGGAAGTGAGTCTGTCGTAGAAGCCATGCTTTGAGCGCCCGCCAACGATGATCTTCGTTGGTTCGCAGCCAAGCACATCATGGACCCTAGAGAAGCCCTTCCTGTCGATGGAAGGACCTCTTCCCTCGCCATCTCCAACACACATGACACTACTTCTCTCCTCTAGTCCCCAATGGCAACAGTCGGCACAAGCACAGTGTTGGGCTTTGTTGTCCACGCCGGCACCGCCACAGGGTGCCCAGCCGACTGCCTTGCCGAGTTACATACAACAGTGACGATGGGCAAGGAAACATTCTGTATGTCATCATTATCCGAGCATCAAACGGGTACTGCGGCAGATGCCGCTCCTCGCAAGCAGTACACCGTCAGGAAAGGACTCTGCAAGACTCGCTCGCCCACCCCGTCCCAACGTCTACACCAAGCGCAAGCCGCACGGCGATGCCACACCACGCCCCCCCAAGACTCCTAATCCATCATGTCTCTCTCCCACGCCGCAGCCTCCACAGCCGCGCGCGTCACCGCCCTTTCCAAC
>JARJRV010000061.1:0-110523 GCA_030783925.1 Aschersonia sp. MBC 735 | reverse complement strand
ACTAACTATATTAGGTTCAACCTGTTTTGCGGCGTAACAGGAATCGGGCATGGCGTATTATTGTAAATAGTAAGAGTAGGTAGAAGATATGTAGGGGAGGCCCTGGTTTATCTTATTAGTAAAGGTTAGGGAGGTCACGTGGTGGGAGAGCTGGATTTTTCGGCCGAAGACTCCGCAATTTTGGATTGGATTTTTCTGATTGGCTACTTAGTGAGGTAGTCAGGGCTCTTGGAGTCTTCTCCCTAGGGGGGGTCTTGTCCCTTGGAATTGTCGTTTCTTGCGTAGGTGGCTCCCTAAGTCCTTGGCTTCTAAGACCCTGTGTGACTGTTGTAAACGTAGGAACTGTCTTCCTTGGCCGGCCACGGCCGCGCTTAGGGACGGCTGCTAACGAGCTGGTATCTTCCTGGTTGTTCTTCACCTTGGGCATAGGCCCTCGGCGAGGGATTTGGGGTGGCTGGGGTAAAGGAGATGTGTTATCTTGCTGGGTATTAGGCGTGTGAAGGGACAGGTCTTGTGGCTGCTGGATAGTTTCATTTATGTAGGTGGCAAGATAGGCGCGCTGTTCCTGTTCATCCATATAGGCGGCAAGGCGGGCGCGGTGTTCCTGCCGACGCTCGCGCTGCCTTGCGGCGCGATTCGCTCGTCGTATATCTGGGTCAATTCGCGGGCGACCGCGGCCACGTTGTGTGGTATTTGTGGTAGACATTTTGAAATAGCTGTAAGTATAGGGTAGGTATGTAAATAATGTAGAGATTTTTATGGTAGTTGGCAAAGTGTATATCTTACTTAGTAAAGGAGAAAGAAATAGAAAGAAGGAAGCTGGATTTTTTGGCTGAAAAGACTCCGCAATTTTGGAATAGATTTTTCTGATTGGCTGCTTGATTTTTTGTCCGAAAACTCCGCAATTATGGAATGAATTTTTCTAATTGGCTGTGACTAAGTGGGAAAGGTAGGTCTAGAGAAAAAAAAAACATAAAGAAAAACAATTAATATCTTAAGATAGAGAGCACTTTTATAGTCGGAAAAAAATGTTTTAGAATCCTTGAATTTTTCTTATAATTATAGTGATTTTTTTATATAAGTGCACTCTAAGGAAAGAGATAACCTACCAAAAAAGTGCTGTTCGCGCCACACTTGGGCCCACTTTGCGCCACACTGCGCCACGCGCGCACCTTGCGCCCACTGCTTGGCATCGCAATAATTTGGCTATTCACCTTATGCTATTATGTCCTCACGAGGCTAGATAACTCTCTCTATAATGCACCGACGCCTAGCTGAGCAATTAAATTGCCGCCTCTTATACACTTGATTGACCGAGGTGAGTGTGCAGAGGAAAAGGACGCAAGCTCAAGGACCATCATGACGCGGATAGACTAACCCGTCACCGAGTAGTGTCCCGGCGAGCGCCCTCATTGTAGCGCCTGCATGAAGCGTGACATCGATTGCGAATACGAAGCCGAAGCGGTCGAATTTGCTCAGTACTCCCTACCTCAATCGCTGTCGAGCACTGGGAGCTTTCAATAGGTTCAGGGAGCGCTCGCCAGCCTGCCCACACGCGAAGCCAACACCATTTTGATCATGATCCGCAACAATGTTACAATGGAAACAATCTTGCAGTGGATAGACAAGCCCAAAAGCCAAGACAGGGTTAACGGGAGGAAACAACGAAGGCAAAGATCCCAGAATGGCAACGCATTTAATGTATTACATTCGAACGGCGCCAGACAAAGCGAACTAAACCCTTCTTCACCCGCAAGTATCAAAAGCTACTTCCTTCGACTGAGAGCCTGCGAGATTGCATGACTAGACGGTCCTACATGCTATCTAATGCAAACAAATGAACAAGCTTCTTCCGCCTTCGCCCCCAGATACGATGTCTCACCACAGAAAGCATGCATTTTCGTCGCATTGTCCTCGACATCTTCCGGCCGGCAGCAGGTCGCAAATTGCGCAACTCCACAGCATGGATGTCGTGTAGAAAGTAAACCAATGGAATATTTGCGGCGTCATTGAAGCAATCGAACCGTCTCGTGTTCGCCTACGAGAACTTTCAAGAATCCGGGGGATCTATCTATTGGCCCAGTGCTCTGATGTGCGTGGGCAAAGCTACCGTTAATGGGATCACCAGCCCCGACTGGAAACTCTATTTTGTGCAACGTATCGAGGGCTATCAAAATCTGGTCGTCTGTTGCGACATGGCGATGCCACTTACCGAGGCGTTGCCGACCATGGCATTTAAATGCGAAGGTATTGCCATAGACGAACTGCGTCATGTCGTGGCCAAGGGGAAGGAACAAAAGGAGCACGTTTGCAAGTTCCAGTCAGAAGCAGGATAGAAGAGACTCAAAGGAACTAGCATTCGGATTGACTTTGACAAGTCCGTGTCTAACTAGGACAGCTCGCAGCTCCATTCCGTCATGGGGCAGCTGAGGGATATCAAGCTTTATGCACAGTTGACTGACATGCTCGTATAAATAACGGACATGTTTTACGTCGCGGAAATTAACGTGGACAAGGGTTATTTAAAAGACCCTTTCCTTACGAGGCGGCCATTTTTCTTGCTTCAATTCCCGCCGCACCGAATGAACGCTAGGCCGTCGGAAGACGGAGTTCGTTACAGATTGAGCTCTCGTAAAAGTATGACTTCGTCTTGGCTTACCTCGAGGACTCAGCATACGCATCGTCGACACTTGGCCTTGAAATGGATATCATAGACACGAGACATGGCCAATTTACTGCTCCATATCTTCTGCGCGCTGTCGCCTCAGCTTAGTCCCAAATTCACACACCACGCCTCTGTCAGACATTGATGACGATAAACATGATTGTTGGGCCTCTGAGCCGCAGAGGCAGAACAGCCTTTTGGTAAGTGGCTCCCCACGTGGTTGAGTGCGGCATACTGTCTGATAGACATGTGTCAGGCGGTGTCGACAGCCTTGTCAGGGCCTGTCATGTAGTGACTGAGGAACAATTAACTCCGGGATACGGCCAGTCGGAGGCGCTGCATCAAGCGCGGCTGAAATCCACAAAACAAAATGAAGACGACGGACATGCCCGTGCACTGCTGCAAGTTTCAAGGATCATCGTTACACACCATTCGAAAACAAGTCTACGCCTGTATGAAGCTGAACGTCGCCTGAGTCTGTTGAGAATCCGTATGGCAACTGAACACTGAAGTCGTTGCCTCGTCGCGGTGATGAAATGCAAAATTTTGCGAGAACAATATCACGAGTCGTAGATGGCTTCAGGACCGTAGCCATTCGGGCTGTCCCAGCGACTTTGTCATCTCAAAAGAAGGTCACACTAAATAAAGTATAAGACAAGGGACGCCTCTCTTGTCGGGGGCCATCCTTCGCTCGCTATCATGAAAGCATCCAGCAATCACCTATTCTCCTTTCCCTCGTTCCGAGGTCATCTTTGCAGAATGTTGGGCGGCAAGGCTTTCTCACGCTCGTTTCTTGTATTCGCTTTGGCTTGGGCCAGTGTGACTCTCGCTTATCCAGAATATGTCTACATTGCTGATGAGCGAGAACCGCCCCAGGTAGAGGCAGAAAACGGATTTAAATCGCCAGGTCTTGTTGACTCTGAATTGGGCGTCACACCTGACATAAACCTTTATCGGCACGCCGCGAGACAGTCGATTGTACGGAACTGGGATCAAAGCGGCTATGTCGTCACGACGGCCAGCCGAGACGTGGCTCTGAGCTGGATCCGGGAGCGTCAGAATGGCAACGGCTACGTGTACATGATCCACGTCACGCCCAATTTCATTGACGTCGAGGGCACGCTTGGAGATTACAATCCGGGCGATGACCTTTCCGAATTCGCCGCTCTTGGCCGCATTCCCTTTGATCAGACCGTCGGTTGGGCCCGATTTGAGAATGGGATCCAGCAGAACGAAGCTGGGAACCCACGTTACGATAGACGACGATACGAAACGGGCATACCCGGTGGCCCACAGCCTCAGCTAGCCGGCTTCCCAGAAGGCCATGAAGCCTGGGAGCAGGACTTCTGGCGTCCATACGCCTCTTGCACTGACAGCAAAAAGCTCGACACGAGGCAGAACCATGTTTGCAAGGCGAAAAAGTCGAACGTAGCCTTTGCCGCCGAATACATGGCTAAACAGATCAAGGTCGACTGCGTCGGCGTCCAGATCAATCTGACGTCAAATTGGACGGCGGGAACAACCGACACTGTCCTTCTGGGGTTTCGCGGCTCACAATATCTCACAGAGGTTTATGACGACTCGAGCTATGGGGATTCGTCCACTGTCGTCCTCAAGCTGAAGACACTTTTCAATTCTTCCCAAGTAACACTCTATGATCTGATGAAACCCGACTTGCTCCAGCGGCCAACGCCTCACCCTCTCTTCACGGACGACTTCCAGGTGCACAGTAAGTAACAACGCGTAATCTGCAACCACGCAATGGCATGGCCCGGCAGAGACTCTGAAGATGCTCACCAATTTTTGCGCGCAGGCATTGTCTTTGAAGCACTTATTCCGCGCTCGCTCAAACGTCTCAGAAACTCCAAATACGCCTCTATGGACAAATGGCTCGGCACCATAAGTTCGGGAGTGGATCTGGTATGGAGCGGAACCTTGGACCCTATGGATTGGAAAGAAATTTCGGATTCGGATATTTGAGTCGAACTTGTGTTCAACAAAATATTTTGCTGTAAAGTGGAGGTGATCTTAGCCTTATGTCCAAACGACGCGATGACATGCGCCGGGTTGCTCAGGTTACTGGAGCTCAGCCAGGGGGCGGTTCAGCCTAAGACTGGTACCCCTGACTGTAAGCCGACTTTCCGGGACATCGTGCTTTATGGGACCGAGGTCGATGGACTGGAAAGGAACCTCGAAAGGTATACTTACTGGGAATTAAAAGTCATGTATACAACCATTGGTAGTGAAGATAAAAGTAAGCTCTGCGAGTGGAGACTTGTTACAAGCATGTGAGAACTTTTTACGTTCCGTATTGACATCATTGAGATGTGAAATGAACATCTGTCGTGGAGAAGAGGTGCTATGTAGTGGGGTGGTGATGGAAAGCTAGATGTTGTGGATGGGCCGTTTCTATAGCGAGAAATGCAGTGTTATTGCCCCTTTTGTATCTTCTCCTAATATTTAGAGAAGGCCCGAGTCGCTAGCACGAATAATGCACAGGGATACCAACCTTTTTCTGATGCGTCGCATTTGGCTATATTTGCATATAATTAGTATAAACTGCTTAATGCAGCCATGAGGCAGAATGGCTAGTTTTGGAAAGAGATATCTAGCGCGATGCAGGGTGATGGATACTCCCATGATCCAGAATGACTAGTTAGGGGAGCATGATTCAGAGCAATGGGTACGCCGCGCCGCATATGATTTGTTCGTATGGCGATGCCATGTTGAGATATTCGGGCTTGGCATCGATATCTCGGCTCACTGTCCCGATATATAGGTCCAATTGGCCAGGGATCTAACGTCGACATAGCCAATCAGACACAGCAGGAACGAGGCTTCCATTGATGACAGCCGAAAATAGATTGCATTGGTGAACAAGTCCGGCTGTCCCTGTTGAAGCCCGATGTAGAGTCAAGTCCACCGTAATTTCGTTAATAAGCCAGGCGACGAAGCAGGCTCTCCCCAACAGATGAAGCTCCGGGGACTTGGCGCAGCTGAAACTCAGTACCGGATTTAATGTATGCAGGCAGCTGTCTCAATGACCAATGTCTCATGTACACCGTCAATGTGTTGTCTCAACAGTCAGCATTGTCACTTTGAGGATTGGCCCGTACTTTCGCTTGTAAGGGAATGTCGTCGTCTTTCAGAACACAATGGTCTTGCTTTAGCATAGCCGCATTAAAAAAAAAAGCCGTGCGATTAATAATTTGTGATTCTGTTACGTTGCCGAGTCCTGCTCCATGCGGCGCCGCCGCCTAATGAGCGACTCCTATTGCGAATAAACTAGCAGGACTTAATACGATTACTATTGACAATTCCCCAGATGGCTCCGACTAATCAATTGCTTTGTGATTAAACATAAACACCCCAACATCTCCCCCCCCCCCCCCCGCGGGCGCGCCTCCAAGTCGGCCTTTAAGCTCCTCAATCGCTCCACTGAAGGTCGTTGGAGAGTTGGGAGAGATGTAAAGCCGCTCACAAAGTACGATGCTTCCCGAAATCTCTTGAGTGGGGGCTGAATCTCGAAGACAACGAGCTATCGCATGTGCACGCCATCCCAGTCCGCATCAAAGGCAAAACGACTGGCCACGTCTACAATTAGTCGACCGCCGAAGCTTTTGTGAAATGATGCCCCTACCATGTCACGATACCCCATTGATCAAATGAACACCCGGGACGGGACGCATCCGCCAATCTGGAGACCTCCTTGGACAACACTTCCCTCTCACGATACGCCCCCCCTCCATGGCCGCAATGTCCAGTCGGGCACGCACATGTTTGGTATTAGACCCAGCATCATTCAACATTCCAGAAAAGCCAACCAAAGACCAACGTAGCAAGACTCATCGTGCCTGCGAAGGAAGAAAACAGAATGACTAGGTTCGGGTTATGCGCCGCGGGCGAAACGGCAATTCCCAACACAGAATTCGCAGCCAGAGTCAGCATTCTGCAATGTGATTCGTTAGCGATTGAACAAATTGGAGGGCCTTGATCTTCAACGCTCGTGCGACTCACGTAACTGCCTGCAACGTTGACTTCATGTGTGATGCCGCTTTGTTGTATGCATACTCCGAGCCGGAAACGGACCAGAGCACCTCGCCCATAGCCCCAACAACATGGACTGGAATCTGTAAAAGGAAACTGGCCTGGTTCGGAATTTCGCCGTTTTGTGACGAAGGACACTCTCGTGGGTATTCGTAACATGGGCCAGATTTGTATACGGCCTGCTGGACTATCGCCGCGATGGCCATGGAGATGGCAATGAAGCCGAAACCCAGCGTCATGCGGACTATGGCGCTGGGTTTCAGCTTCATTCGCGACATATAGGGATACAAGCAGCGCTCAAAAAGCGGAACAAATAACAGAACGAAGATAGGATTGAGCGTCGAGACAGCATCATTCGGGACGCCGTAAGTGATCATTTGGCCGGATTGAGACACAAGGTTAGTCTGATTCTGCTCATAACATAGCCATACCAATGGGTAAATCGCCCTTTACTGTCAATTAGCTTTGAGTGGAAAAGGAAGAGAATTTTTTTGCTCACTGACCAAACGCGGCATGCTTGTAAAGCTTGTCTGAGATCTTCAATGTACTGATCATCCCAAGGGACCACTCTTCCGTGTTTCTCCAGCTGTGCGGCAGGCAGCGCGGCATTCAAGTCAAACTTGCCCTTGATCGCACAGGATAATGCAGCCAGTAACTTGGCTCGAAAGCTTGCCTGTGGCTTACGACAGTCTGCAGCCACATTATTAGAGACTGAACAAAGAGTTGAGGAGACTTGATTGATGGGCGGTCTGACAGAATCTGTTGTGCCCCAGCAGCAAGATCAACACGCCCAGTGACAACGAGCCGAGCGACATGAGAAATGACGTCCAGAAGCCAAGATACTTTTCCATAAAGACACTGACGAGGCCGGAAAGAGACCCGACATTCGCACACCAGTAAAATATGCTGTAGACACGTCTGACAGTCAGTTCCGAGTCGCGAACGACGCGTTCGCCTGAGTCTAGTGTTATGGCTCCCGTCCCTGCAGTCTTTCCCTCGACCTGATCAGCTACCAGGTCACGTTAGTTTCCATGAGATGCGATAAAGTATCAATCACACACCCAACAACGGACGGGAAGGACCTTACCTGTAAAGGGGGCGACGCTGGATTTGACCCCGCCAACACCCAGCCCAACTAGACAAAAGGCTCCAATGAGGCCTCCGAGGCCGGCTCCAGCATCGAGAGCCGGAGGAGTCGAGGTAAGGAGGAGAAGCAATACACCGACAAAGTAGAAGCTGCATCATCGGAAGTCCGTACGTCTTAGTATGAGAAACGACAGCCGCAAGAGGGCGACAGAAGGGGACCGCAATGACGCACCCACACGACACTACCAACGTCTTGTAAGGCCCCCAGTGACCATCAGCAAGAACACCCGCGAAGATTGGAGTGACGAAGCTGACGAATCGCATGAAAGCATTCAATGCGGTCGCAACGGACTGGCCCAGACCAAGGGCTCCTGGTGGCCCAGGGCCACCGGCAGGATGTTGTATATAGTTCTCTGGATTCAATGAGTCGGATGCACACATCAGACGTGGTGTGCAACATACGCAGTGGCGCCTGAAGAGAATAATAGCTGAATCTTTCCAGTCCAGAGAAGCAGGCCACGATCCAGGCTTCAACCGGAATGGCACCAGCGACGTGTCGCAGGCCATCTAAATCCTCCAAAACAGGCTCAATAGTTTGTGTCTCTGTCTTTGCTGTGGTCTGATCTGTCTGAGGGACGACACCTTGCTGTGTCTCGCCCTGAGCTTCGGCACCTGACGCCTTTTCAGACGAGGCTGCACTAGGAGATGCAGCTCCCATATCCTTTTCTGCTATGGTCGTAACAAACCTGCGCGTATGTCGACCTCGTCTCAGGACATTGAGGGATGAATACTCTACATGCGTGACAGCAGAACCAGAATAGAAGAAGCTGATTGTTGGTTACACAATTCCCGTCATCTCAATTATGCGAAGAAAACCCGGGGCGAAGAGAGGTGGAGTGATGCGGGAGCCATTCAGACATCAATTCGCTTCCTGAGCCAACCAGATGCTCCGAAGGAGAGCACAATATTACGTCACTGTGAGTTGGCACTCTTCCCAGGCCATTGCGTGCGAGCATCCCTGTCGTCGGGAAGCCAGACTTGGTATGCGCTCAGCGTAATCTACTCCGCATTTAGTCAGAAGTTGATGGTCGTCAAGCGATCTCGGCTGCAATAGAGTCGTTTCTGTGTCACGTACAAACGCAGTCCGTACTTCTGAGCCCTGCCATTTCGGTATTGCATGGCAAAAGGTCCTGTGGCTGACTACACGTGCGCGCTACGATAACGATCTGCGTATATGATGCAACCATTTGTCATATTATCCATTGAAGGTGCCGCAATGGCCTTGACAACAGCCTTTCGTCTCTTGATACCATGGAGTCACCTAAGTCAAACATCGCAGCATCAACGCGCTTTTCTGACAAAGACAATCGTGTATCAAAACTCGCACCCTTTTATCATGACATCAGGAGTCCAACATTCAACGAATTTTTCGAGCTGGCGGCACTCCGGATCCTGGAAGCGACGAAGTTGTCGCATGGCTCAATCCCGGAAACGTATCCCGCAACCAGATCACTTCTGGGTCAGCCCCCCGACTCATACGACGGTTCGAGTCCAGAGTCTGGCACGATCGATGAACTGACAAAGACACGTTTCCTGCTCTGCCATATTGCCGAGCGAGGTCTTCCGACATCATTCATACCCATCATTTCCGAAGTCGTTCAAAAGAAAGCTGTCTTACGGCACTGGAAGCGAGCAGTCCCAGCGCTCATGTCAAGCATTGATACTCAGGTCGATTGGATTGTGTCAGAAATGCTGAGACAGAGGCCTAGACGCATGCCATGTCCTTCAACTTGTTCGACTTGGGACAAGGATGATTTCATCGTGGTTCCGGTGGATTATCATACCAATGAAAACGCGCAAGGCAATGCCGTCCATCTCTGGACATTGGCTCTGTCTGAGTTCACGCGTCAAATGTACTGCAATAGGATCTGCAGTCGAGACGCGGAAGCTTTCTTGGAGATTTACGCCTTTCTCCAAGATCCATTGGGCGGTCTTGCAGGGTTGCCATCCATGGCAACTGATTTGTTCGTTGCGCTGCTGGCAAGAGCATCAGAAAACCAGTCATCGAGCAAGCTTAATCAGATCAACTGGGCAGCTGCCGCCGTTCAGTCGGCAAAGGAAGCTATGTTTCTAGTATCTCCGTTGCTTCGGGGCGCGAACTATCTTCACTATACCCATTCCCAGCAACTCCCTTATACTACTGTCTCGCTGGATAAGCTGCGTCGCTCTGAGTTTTCCAATCCCAAACATGTCTGCACCATCATGTTTGAGATACTTAACTCGCAGCGTGCTAATACTGCCGGGTACATTGCTCCGGTAGCTGTATCGAGTTATCCCACTCTACCTCTATCCGCTGGCAAACACACCACAGTTTTAATTGACGGCAATCATCGAGTCACCGCGGTCATGGCCCTGCGTATCCTCTCGGAATTCCGCGACATCCTCACGACGACTGACGCAGAGGCCCTGTCCACGCTAAGCAAGTTCTGCGGTCGCCAAGGACTCGGTGCCAAATGGGAAATAGATTTGCGAGACACCTTCCAAACCTTACGAGGGTCCATGGACCGGCGTCATAGCTTGACCAAAATGTACGCCAACAAGGTCCAACACTTCCGTAATACGAACGCTGTCCCGGCGCTTGTAGTTCGAGAAGACCAATTTTTCACAGTCTGCGGGCAGAGGCCGTCCATCGCTTCTCGTCCGAGGGTCTTGCATCCCATTTTTCAAGCCATCTACAATGACGATGGCCTGAACTTCGCTTTGCCCCAGGCAGGTCAGGTGCATGGGCGAGCGGCCGGTTACAAAGCAATGCCGCTGGCTATGGCCGGCCTTGAGTCTCATACCTGAGGGCGTACCACTGTACAACTCACTCTAAGCTGTTGGATCGTAAGCAATTGAGCGGGAAATTTCGAGGTTAGCACACGCACACAGAGACGCAGCAGAAATGAAGCCTTTTCGCAGTAAATGACGATAATCTTGATCTTCTTATGGCTCGAGCTGAAAAGGCCGAATTGATGCCGTTTATAGCAGCCAAAGGCATCGCAAGATGACCCTTATTTATGACCTCGTGATCCACTGCAATTTCCTCGGACCCTCACTGATCTTGCGGCATCGTGGGCCTCAAAGCCGGTACGGGCCAACAAAAGCGATCCAAGACGAAATCACGATGCATCGAAAGTAGGGCCACGGCCTTTATGTGGCCCTGACAGGCGAACAACATTGCCTTGCGTAAACGAACTCGCACCCTACCTGAGCACGTATCATCAGAAAATGACGTTTAAACCGCCTGCATCCAGAAGACTCTTGCCGAATATCCTTAGGTGTATGGCTACAATGTCCTCTTCATAATTGCATGTGACAGGAAAATAAACGGCCCTTTTTCACCACACTGCTAAGCACCATGAAACTGTTATTTGCATTCTGCTAAATCATCCACACATCACATTAACTAAGTAGACGTGTGATGGTCGACCTGTGTTTTGAGCGCCCTCCCCTTCCGAGATAGTCCCCCAATCTCCATCGCCATCACGATATCAACAGCGGTTAATTGGATATGTCTTTTTAATAAGCGCAATTATAACACTGGGATTGACACATGTTTCTGTAACGTTGCAACAATTTGCAACACCTCATGACGGCTGCGTCGCGACGCGATGAAAAGGAATCCTCCAAGTCGTACAGTCCCGGCGACAGGCTCAGGTATTTCTTGCCCGGAATTGAAGAAACACACTGCCCTTTTCACAAGGCGTCGTTCAGAGGACGACAACTCCTGCAAGATGTCGGTGCAATGTTCGTCTAGACCGCAAAGGCCAGCTCTGTCCGCACGCAGCCAGAAAAGTGCGGTCCATGCGCGCGCCTGATATGGTATGACAGGATCAGTATCGAATGGAATTGTCAGGGCTCGGAATCGCTCTTCATCTCCCAGCATTCGAAGAATGTGCAAGTCGTACATGTTAACGCCATAAGTCGCTCCCGTGGCATAGCAGCAGGCCATGCCCGGAGGTCGTGGATTGACCTCTATAGTAAAGCAAGTTGGCTTTGAGACTTCTCGTAGGGCTTTTTCTTCCACCCCAGGCCTCTTCTGAAGGTCAAGAAGGCCATCAACAATTTGATACCCCATGCTCGAGTTCCTGACTTTAGCTTCAAGGTGGAACACGCCACTTCGTAAGCCCATGGCTAGTAATAGCTCGTGCATCTTTTGACGCAATACGACAAACTCCTCAGTGCACAATGCTGTCGGGAATACATTGACGGTCTCCCAAAAATCATTTTTTAAGATGGTCTCGTCGTCACCTGGGCTTGGAAAGTCATCATTCATCTCAAAGAATAATACACGACCATCCCAGAGAACGAAGTTGACGTCTGTCTCCGGACCATCAACGTATTCTTCAATGAGCACTTTCTGCTGTTTAGAGCTTGCCGTGATGGCTGCGACTGCGTCGCGCACATCTTGATCGTCATTAGCTCGATATACATGTGCAGATCCAGTTCCAAATGTGGGCTTGACGATGACAGGAAACCTTGATGCCAGTGACTGATCATGAAGTAATGTGTCGAGATCCTTTGCCTCATCAATGGTCGCCACCCAGATGCTGTCTTTATCGGCGAGCCTTGTCAGGTGTTTGTCATTCGCCATTGCAACCGAGTTTGGCTGCTCAGTCGGGAGACCGAGAAGCGCAGATGCCTTGGCAACGTGTGGTAATGTATACGTCGCGATGCCGCAAACGCCGTCCACGTGGCCATAGCTTGTGATTGCTTCCACAATTCTGATGTGGAATTGATCGTCCGGCGTCATGTCTATTGCAATATAGTCATCGTATAAGTGCCGATACTGTGGCGCTGTGATCCAGTGATCTTCGCGGTCCAAAAGGATAACTTCTAGCCCCAATGCCCTAGCAGACTCGTAGAGACCCAGATACGATTGGTAATTGAGATGACCATCGACGAGAGCCAAGGTCTTTCGTTGAGGACAGCGATCCAGTCGCCAGGGAAATATCAGGCGCGCGTGCAATTCTTGAGCAACGAGATCTTCGTCTAATAAGCCGTTCATGGTGTCGGAGCGCACAATCATCATGATGGATTTATCAAAATACTCCAATGTTGTATCTCTCAGCGCTGGAAGTGCTCTCTTCCCGACATGAGAACGGTCAATTATGAGGCCGAAATCTTCGCACGCCACAAGCCGTTCGAGAAAACATCTGCTTCTCGCATAGAATCCAGAGAGTGTGGGTACCACCAACAGAACATGACCGCTCCATTCATTGCCTGTCTCAATTTTCAATGATGTCAAGAAACGAGTAATGCCATTGCTGCAGCTTGGCTTAGTTTGGGGTCATCTTTGAACCCATGGGGAGGAGGAGGGGGGGGAAGCCGCATACTTTATCGGTATTTCTGAACAATCAATGCTTCCACTTCCTTTTGTCGACAATTGGACGTCTACAGATATAATGCGGTAGCCACGGTGAATCTCCGGGTCGGGCTGCCGCCATGTGCAGCGCATCTCGACATCTTGGACCCCTTCGAAAGACCCAATCCTGAGATATTCGAACGCCATTTTCTTGAGTGCGGTAGAAAGGCTACCAGAATGAGTCATTAGCGGCATACGTTGATCTTGTCGTGGAATGCTCCGCGTAGGATAAATTGTTGCAATGTTTCTTAGAACAGATAGCCAGGTATAAGTAGAGAAAGAGGTGTATTCTGATAGAGCAAAAGAAAAGCACGATAGTATTTTGAGTCATTAGGAAACAGGACTGAAGCATCGTGTTTGGGGAGGTGCTCGAAACCATACGGACCCCGCAGCGCTGCTGCGAATCGCGATGCAACTACGTCAGCTTGTCACACATGACCTGCAGGCCGATCTCGCTGCTGTATGTGACCAGCTTGTGCATATTCTTGGTGATGAAGAGCTTGCATCATCAATCAGGTCGTCATAGTCTCAAGATGCGGGGTAGATACTTATGTGTTCGCTTTTGTGTCTTTCGATCAACGATCCTTCGCTGCTAAGGCATAATATACATTAGATGCTTCACAGCTGAGACTCGAAGGCATCTGAAAGACTTTGACATACTAGACCCTGTCTACTCGTTAAAGTTACGCAGACATGAATCCCCTTAACGTCTTCCGCGGTCCAGATGCACTCAAGCGTTTCTTCGACCCGGATGAGCAACCCCCGGTTCCCTTAGTCGAGCTACCTAGCAAATTGAACCCCTTCGCCTCACGAAATGTCCATATTTACGCAAAGATGTTGACATTCTTGCCTGCTCAAAACGTCAAAGCACTTCCTGGTAGGCGACAGTATTCATTCTGCTCACGCTCTCGCAGCTAATCCGCAGGCAGCTGTCAACATGCTCCTACACGAGCCTTTAGCGGCACAAAGATCTGTGTTCGAAGTCAGCTCGGGCTCAACGGTGACTTCGCTTGCGATCGCTAATCGTGTGTTGTATGACAATGATGATACGACGGCCTATGTCTCGAATAAAGCAGCCATGGACCGGGTACGTGAGCTTCAGTTC
Source organism: Aschersonia sp. MBC 735 (assembly GCA_030783925.1). Taxonomy (NCBI): domain Eukaryota; kingdom Fungi; phylum Ascomycota; class Sordariomycetes; order Hypocreales; family Clavicipitaceae; genus Aschersonia; species Aschersonia sp. MBC 735. Next base: position 96,213 of record JARJRV010000061.1, on the reverse strand, counting down.
TTCGGCTTGCGAGTCAATTTGTACGGAGGTCCTACCTACACAGACACCACCGATCTCCGAGGGCCCGTCGAATGGGCTCGCCGTCTCGGCGCAGACAACCCAGAAACGCTCCTGAACTTGGGTCAATACGACAACCCAAACAACTGGAAATCCCACGAGCGATGGACAGGTCCCCAGATTCTCAAGCAGTTGCCCGACATAGACGTCTTCTGCATGGGAATGGGCAGCACTGGATGTATAACTGGCACAGGCAGGTTTCTGAAGGAACATAAACCATCCGTCAGAATATTGGGCGTCTGCAACATTGAGGCGGACATAGTACCGGGTCCTCGTGAGCTCCCGATGCATGAGACAAGTCCATTTCCTTGGAAGAGGATCGTTGACGATGTAGAAACCGTCAGCGCAAAGGAATCTTATCGGCTCTCCATGCAGCTGTCGCGCAATGGCATCATCTGCGGCCCGTCGAGTGGCATGGCCTACAAAGGCCTTTTGCAGCATCTTCACTCACTCGAGGAGCAGAATATCTTGGATTGCTCTGGAGGCAATAGCAAGGGAAAACATCTACATTGTGTGTTTGTTTGTTGCGATCTCCCACAAAAGCACATGGATTCGTATTTCACGAAGCTCTCCTCGCATGAGTTCAAAGAGATTGGCAACAAAAGTCTATTTCATGTCGATCAGCATGTGTACAGTTTTCGTTGGGAATTAGACTCGGACAATCTGCGGCAAGCACCACTGGATCTCAAGGAAACAATCGCGCAATTGCAATTCACAGAAGATGGTGACAACAGTCGTGGCTCACTCGCTCCAGCACCGTCATCTTTCCGCTGCATCGATCTTCGTTCACAAGAAGATTATCGACGGTGTCATGTCGTTGGGTCATACAACTCACCGTTGACTGGAATTTCCATTCAAAGTTGCTCCGTCTTTGACTTTAGTCGACCAGAGATGTTGGAGCACGCATCTAATGAGATCGACGCCATGCTAGAAGACGCCAAGGTCCGATCATTTGTGGCGGGTCAATCGATGCAGATCCTAGTGCTCGACTACGACGGCAACGCGTCCCGAGTAATGACAGCCGCTTTGAGGGCACGTGGAGTCAAGGCGTATTCATTCCGAAGCGGCATGAATGGCTTACAGAGGCAGCGTGGCGAAGTGAGCATATCCTCGCGATGAGTAAGTTTCAAAAAGATCGAGGTTCAAATAAGGCTGCAAGCGCGCATAAGCGCCCATCGTCCGATGAGCTGCAGCGGTTCATCAACATGGAACTTCCAAGTACCCCAAGTGGCAGTACTGTGGCGTGGTACCCCTCGTATTGCAAAAACATCCATTGATCGTTGACCCTTAATATCCCACGTAAAGCTTGTGGGAACGCCCCATAGTGGACTAATTCCCTGCTTATAACACAAAATCAGCAAGAGGAAAACTGGCTGCGACGATAGCCTAGGCGAGGAAAAATGAACGGTCACATGTAAACCTCCATAAACTATCCTCAATGTCTTCAACGCAAACAAAAAGAATTAATCCGAAGATTGGAGTCTAGGACAATACTGTCAAGTACCAATCATCTTCACTCGACTTGCCATATTTAGATTCAGAACTCCAGGATTCAACTCAAAGTGGGCAAGTGCGGGGCGTAGACTTTCCACCTCCACCCTGATCCTTGCTCATAACGGCCAATGACGTGGTGATCAGGTTCCACCATTGAAGCAAGAAACACAATCGAACGTCTTCACTCGGTTGCCAGTGATTTGTTTCCTGAAGCCAACCTGTAGGCCTTGTGAGTTTACTACTCAACCTCCAAAAAAGAATAAAGAACGCAGCGTGTCTAACCGCGATCTTTGATTCAGTGTTCTGGTAATCAGATGGAAGCGGGAATAATACTTGTACTAGGCTCAGATACTTCGTATTGAGACTCATGGAGTCTAAACAAGCTCATAACGATATCTGAAATTTCCAACATTCCAGGATTCATCTAAGTTTGCCGTGGCTAGACTGCCATTCAGCAATACTGCCTGACCAATACTGCCTGACTGTGGCCGAATTTGCGAACTTCAATTTCGGCTACTGAGTTTCACCTTCTAAGCACGACTAGCGCGACTTACCCAGCACAGCCTTGGGACTTCAGCGCCAGCGAGTCATGACATTTACCAATTTGGCGTCAAAATGAGCTCTGCTCTTGTTTTAAAGCCTCAGTCGAGTCAAATGACGATGCTTCATGCTTCACGAGACACCTTGTTGAATTCTTGAATGCCTGTCTGCTATCTTATAACACAATGCGATATTGGCTATGATTAGCAATAGACAAAGACCACGCCCAATTCGGAGAACTTCCGTGAAAACTCTAAAAAATATAAGAGGAAGAGCATGATGTTTCTGGATTCAAAGGCATCCTCATAATACTCTCATTTCTTTCCGCAGAACTACAATCGTTTGACACGCCATCATGAGTAACTTACAACTCTACCTCCTCGCTCTCAGCCTTGCCGGGCACCATGTAACTGGGGCAACACTTCCACAACCGAGGGCAGAGCCTGGCCAGCCAGGAATGGATTATTTCAGTGACAGCAACGTCAAGTGGATCACGGCGGCGATGGACAGATTCAAGGTGCCGGGAATGTCAATCGCTATCATTGACGGTGATCGTGATCAAGCAAGGGTCAGTCAGAACCTACCCAACCAGAAGGTGACGCTGGTTTACTGATCCTGTTGCCTCTCAGGGGTTCGGCTTCGCAAGGAAGAATCCGGACGTGGAAGCGACTGAGAATACGCTGTACATGGCAGGCTCTACCACCAAAGCTCAGACGGCAGCATGTCTCTCGCATTTGATCCATAGCGGCCAACATGGAAACGTCAACTGGAAGACTCCAATCAAAGACATTTTGAAGGACGACTTCAAGTTGAAGAATGAAGAGGCCACAAATTCCGTCACTCTGGATGACGCTGTGAGCCATCGGTCCGGGTTGCCGCGCCATGATCGCGCCTTGACTCAGAGAAACGCCGTGACCGGCAAGACCTTCACCACGCAGGAGATAGTCCGCAGCATGGAGCACCTGCCATTTGTCAACAAGCCTCGAGAGAAGTTCATTTACGGCAACTACATGTTCATCACTCTCTCTTACGTCGTTGAGAAGATGACTGGAAAGCCCCTTGCCGAGGTCATGAGGAAAACACTCTGGGAGCCTCTTAACATGACCTCGACCTACTTTGGGCTACAAGAAGTCATGGCCAACCGCGCAATGGATCAACTCGCCCATGGCTACATGTGGGGATTTGGAAAGTTCAAAGACCCGTGGGTTCAAGCTGAACGCATGCCCCTGACGACCGTCTCTGGATCAGCGGCTGTCATTTCAAATGTCAAAGACTATGCCAAATGGGTGCGAGCCCTCCTCACACAATCTGGGCCTCTGTCTAAGGCGGTACATCGGGACATTCGCACGCCTCGCGGTGCCGACAACGAAGGGGGGATGTACGCACTAGCCTGGCACAAAGACCAAACATTCAACAAAACTCTATACTGGCATAACGGGGCCATGATCGGACAGAAATCACTGATATACTGGTTGCCTGAAGATAATTTCGGGATCGTCATTTTCGCCAATGGGGATGCCGCCAGGCTTTGCAACTACGAGGTTGCGCAGAAGCTTGTCGCCACAAAATTTGGAAAGACGAATGGGGAGGCCAACATCGGGAAAAGGTACGTCTGTGTCGGTAGGGACGTTCGTTTCTCCGGGGGGCGATTATTAATATGAGAAAACCATGTAGACACATCGATGACTTGCGAAGCGACGACGACGCGATGAAGTCTAAAATGAAAGAACTTTACCCCGAGCTTAAAGACGCTCAGCTTATGCCTCTGCCTCCAGTAGAGGCGCTCAAGGAGTACGTAGGCAAATACTGCTCGGATAGCTACGGCAACGTGAACATCACCGCCGTCGAGAAGGAAGATGAAGCAAAAGGGCTTAAGAAGGGGCTGCTTCTCATCGAGCGCCCTGAGCTAACGTGGCATCTTGGCTACAAGTTGAGACAAGTCAGCGATAAACATTGGATAGCTGCTGGGGCCTGGCTCGAGGATATGTACCCTGGACTCCATGAGCCAGCCGAATTCATTCGTGGCGCCGACGGAAAGCCCTCTGGGTTAAAAATCGATTGGCATGGCGATACGAGACCGACTGAGACTAATGGTGTTCGAATACCCGAGGGGGCCGTGGAGTTTACGAGATGCGGGAACTGAAAATGGAAATCCTCCTCTTTCGATTCTATTCTGGAGCAGAGGTTCCAGAAGACCTTTATTAGTTAAGACGAGCTTCGTCCATCTAGTAGTAGAACATGAGTAAATAAGCCATGTCGATCTTAGCTCCCTCTCTATCGACCCCTCCATGTCGGACGCCGTCCCCTTTGGCAGCCATCCCTAGCTAGACTTGCTCCACGACATCAAGATGATGAGGGGCAGCGAATCCACACGCGCCTCTGCCTATTTCAGTGCTTGTAGCCCGTGAGACGCGCTGTAACCCGCCGTGCGCCGAACCCATTAGCCGACTGGAGTTCAAGTAACCGAGAATTCCGGTCGGTCGTACGGCGGTGATCCGTGAGGCAAGTGTTGACCAGACCAGACAGCAATGGCACGAAACATCAAGCAACCATGTCGCGAGCCTGGCCGCGCATGCGTCGCATCGGCCGCGGACGGGCATTTTCGTCATCTTCATCAATAAGGCGTCCGGCCGATTACGACAGCACCATCCACAACCTGCGGCACATTAATGGCGACACACGCATCATATATCAGGGTAAAAACGTCCCATGCTCTTCTTAAGTACCCAGCATATCACACCGCGACCACTACTGAACGATGCTCACAGGCTTCACGGGACAAGCTGTGCGTCTCATCTCATCCATAATTCCATGCAACTTCCGTCGCTCACCCTTCCAACCAGGCAACGGCCAACGCGAAGGACACGATCGAATATGGCACCAAAGTCGTTGGCGGCGTCTCACCAGGGAAAGGAGGCAAGCAGCACTTGCAGCTCCCCGTATTCGACACTGTCCAGCAGGTAAGATGTTGCAAGCAAAACCCACCTCGACGCACCAACCGGCAGTATGACGAGCCCGCTCCCAGGCCATGGACCAAGTGAAGCCGCATGTCAGCGCCGTCTTCGTGCCCGCCCATTCGGCCGCTAAGGCCATCATCGAGGCCATCGAGGCCGAGGTGCCCGTCATCGTGGCAGTCGCCGAGCACATACCCGTGCACGACATGCTGCGCGTGCAGAACATCCTCCGGACGCAGGCCAAGTCGCGGCTCGTGGGGCCCAACTGCCCGGGCATCATCGTCCCTGGCCAATGCCGCGTGGGCATCATGCCGTTTCGGCAGTATCGACGGGGCTGTGTCGGCATCGTGTCCAAGTCGGGCACGTTGAGCTACGAGGCGGTCGGGTCGACAACCGCGGCGGGCTTGGGACAGAGTATCGTCATCGCCGTCGGAGGAGACTCCATGCCAGGTGAGGACTTTCGCTTTGCACAACACGAGACGCGGGAACATCGCACCCACGGCCACGGGCGCCAGCTGATGCTGTTGATGCGACCCAGGCACCACCATAGTCGACGCGCTCAAGGTCCTGTTCGACGACCCGGCCACAGAAGGCATTATCGTCATTGGCGAGATGGGCGGCGAGCAGGAGCTGCGGGCCGCGGAACTGATGACCGGGTACAGAAAGTCGTCGTCGGCCGCCAAGCTGGTCGTCGCCATGGTGGCAGGACAGACGGCGCCCAGGGGTAAGATGATGGGCCACGCGGGGGCCATATTGACGGCTCGGGATGTCACGGCGGCGCAAAAGGCCAAGGCGCTGGCGGATGCCGGCGCTGTGCTGGTGCCTCATCCCGGTGTCATGGGCGCCACGATGAAGAAGCTGCTCGGACGCTGAGGAGGCTTACAATATGATAGTTGCTGCCCATTCTTCTTCTACTACTTGTTATGCTGAGTACGTGAGTCCGCATGTACTTCTAGTCCCTAAAGAACAGACTAGAACTATGAACAGAGATGTATCGCTTCTTGTGCCAGCCGAGGATAACCCAAAGGCCACACCATCCGTTGTCCCCCTGGGGGCTCGTGGTGTACCACACTCCACCACCTCAGGCTACGGGACACCTGCAGCAAGATTCTCCTCCATGGTCACGAAATGTGACCCTCCAGCACATCTATAACCCCCGGCTTGCTTTATCCACGCATATCCCGCTGGGCACCTTCCCATTTGGGCCAACCTGGCCTTCATGGCCGCTTCTTTGTTTCTCCGGTCTTCCTCCTCCAAGATTTCTTTTATGAGCTTCTCGCGGGCCTGGTCAGCTGCCCTCTTGTAAGATTCCTTCAGCTCACGGTACTTCATCTCTTGCTGTGCCTCGGCCTCTTCGTCCTTCTTCAGCTGCTGCCAGACTTCATCACTCACGCCTGCGTCCCGAATAGCTCCATGTTGCAAGGCCTGACCAGATGAACTGTCGCCTTCAGCGTCAGACAAAATGCCGTGCGCAGCTTCTTCTTCAACAGTACAAACATTCTCGACGCCGATCAAAGGCCTCAAGAACGGCTGAGATTCTCGTGACAAAAGCGACTGACCAACTAACGAAAAGCGATTCTCACTCTCAGTCGACGCCCGATGAGACAATTCAGCGAGAAATTTTCGCACTTCACGCACGACAATATCTTGCCGCAATTCGCACTTGTCCGTTGTCAGTGGAGTCAGCCGAAATATAGACTTCGAAATCTGCTTGACATCTCTGCCATTCGCCCAACCTTTCAGACTGCTGAGTTGTTTAAAGAGTTCTAGAATGGTGCTTTGAAACGCCTCGCACGGGTGCTCCAGGCAGGAAATATCCAGCATCAGCTTGCCATTTCTTTCCACATCCCTCTTTTTGTTCTCTAGAGTGCTGTATAGTAGCTGGAAGCACTCAATCGAGCTGAGCGGTTCAAAGTCAACCGTCTCCGGGAAGCGGCTGGACATGCCAGGGTTCACAGATAGCAGTTTGTTGATATCCTCCACGTACCCAGCCAGGATGATGATCAGCTTGCCCTGGTACTTGGGCTTGGTCACGCAGTCAACCAGTTCGTCCACGGCCTCCTTGGCAAAGTGATCCCCTGAAAGACGATACGCCTCGTCAATGAACAGAACTTTCCCCAGGGCTCTGTCCATGAGGTCGATAACTTTGGGCGCGGTTTGGCCAACATATTGACCAATCAAGTCGCTCGCAGAACATTCGATGACTTCTGCTGCGGCGAGGAATCCCATGTCATAATAGACTTTGCCCATCTTTCTGGCGGTTGTTGTCTTGCCTGTGCCTGGTGGGCCGCGGAAGAGAAAGGAAAACGGAGTTTCTTCTCTGGGATCCATGTCGACCTTCTTGAGCTCGCGCACACGCCGTTGGAGTCTCTCGAGGAGCTGGATGACCCTTTCTCGTCCAACATCTCCACTGAACAGGGCTTTGACGTCGGTCTCGCGTGTGGCTCGGTCAAAGTCGCTGTCAAAGTCCACGGCATCAAACGTGTTATTTTTTGCATGCTTTGATCTTTTCTGATGACTTGCTTTGGCTTTATTGAGGAGAATGTCAATCTCTCCAGCATTGCCGAAATTAGCTCGATTGCGAGCCTTGCGAAGTACCTCGAGTGCAGCACTCTTGGCTGCTCCGGTGGCCGAGAATCCTGCCTGTCTCAGCTTAAGATCGAGAATCTTGGAAAGAGCATCGTCGTCGAAATCCTCGAAGACGAAGGCAGCGTCGAGGGGAAATCGTCGACTCAGTCCAGGATTCACCTTTTGAAACATCGTCTGCATTTGCTCTTCGTAGCCCAACAGCAAAACACAGCGATCATCGCCCGGGACACTCTGGACCTCGGCGACGATGGTGTCGATGACGGCCGTCTTGTACGGGTCTGCCACTCCCCCGCCGCCGTACAACCCATACGCTTCATCGATTACAAGCACTTTTCCGACAGTCGAGGCTAAGATGCCCTTGGTCTGCGACTCGGATTGACCCAGAGCTGAACCAACGAAGTCTGAGGGATTCTTGACGACAACCTCGCCATTTGAAAGCAGTCCCAGGTGCGCAAGGATCTCGCCGTACAGCTTTGCAACGGTTGTCTTTCCCGTTCCAGGAGCTCCCACGAATACGCGATTCAAGGAGAAATTGATCACAGGCTCCTCATCGAGCTCGCGATGATAGTTTGAGACAACCGTGTCTCGGAAAGCATTCAGTTCCTCCTTGACCTTCGCCAACCCAACCATTTCGTTCAGTCTTTTCCAAGCTGCACTTGCATCCAATGCCGCCCTTGGCTCTGGACCGATGAGATCATGTTTGGTCAGACACAATTCGTTGAATGGCGTATTCTCCTTCTTTGCTTGTCGGATTCTCTTGGACTGCCTTTTCCTGATTCTGTCGATGGCATTCTCAACCGCACGAGCGTTGCCAAAGCCAGGCTTGCCGCGGCCATGACCGATGCGTCGAGCAACAATCCGCGCATACAGACCACCAGTCCCACCCTCTATTTGCATGTTGTCTCGAAATTTCTCATTGATCTGGCGCTGAAAGATTCGGAGCAGCTCGTCATCCGTGTAGTCTTCGAACTTGAATGTGATGGGGAAACGACTTGGCAATCCGGGATTGTGTGCGAAGAAGCTTTCCATCTCCTTGTCATAGCCTGCGAGGATAAATACCACCTTGCCTCTCAGGTTTTCAACCTCGGCAAGCAGGAAGTCTAACACTGCTTTGCCTCCTCCGCTATTTCCTGAAGAGAGCTGATAAGCTTCGTCAATGAATAAGACACCCCCTCCGTCGTCCTTTATATCCTCGATCATCCGCTCGCATCCGGACACCCCTTGACTGGCAAGTTTGGAGCCCGTCGTCTCCTTGAGTACGCTGCCCGGAATCGCTGCGGTGTGTGTCAGAAACTCGGCCCATATGCGAGCCACAGTTGTCTTGCCTACGCTTTCTTAGCATTGTGTACACGTCATATAATCATTTTGCTCGTACCAGTTCCGGGATTTCCCAGTAATGAGCAACTGAATCTTTCTTCCGAAAGTTTCACGCCTTGCTTTATGGACGCTTTAATACTGCCGAAAGACGAAAGGAACTCGTCTTTGATGGATTCTAAGCCAATGAGATTCATCAGCTTGTCCAAGGCGGCATTGCGCCCGCCATTTTGCTTTTCAAGTTCCCATTCCGCCTTGGCTCCAGTAGATACGTCCATGGGCTGTTGTTTCGGCGAAGCCTGATTGTGCCGGCCCATCTTTGGAAAGTGCCCGGGCAATGTTTGTTTCAACGCCCGTCCCTTCGACTCAAGTTCCTTGATCTGATCAATCCTCGCCTTTGTCGCCCGGAGATCCTGCAAGCGAGACTTTTTGCCTTCCAGAAGCTTCTTTTGCTCCTGCTCCTCGTTTTGGTATTTGATCGCCCGTTTTTGCTGATCGATTTGATCGTTCAAGTCTTGAAGTTCAGACTTAAATCTCATCTGCCGTTCCTGTCTCGCCCTCTCCATCTCGAGGTCTCGCAGAGCGCGCCGTCGGTTCTCTGCGTCTTCCCGCGCACAGTCGGTGCAGCCCTGAGATTCTTGGCCGCAGGATAGCTTGTAATTATGGCCACGGTCGCACGATTGGTCTACCATCTGGTAGCATTGCGTCTTGCTATGGTCCGAGCCACGATGGCACCTGCGCTGGCAGGCGTGCTTTCCACAGCATAGTGTTCGGCCGCTGCATCCCGTTTAGCTCCTCGTTTCGCCAGGAGAACCTTTACTGAGTCAATCTCACTGCGCGACTTACCAGGTCTCGGCACATCCACCGTCCGGACAGTTCCGATCAAAATCCTCCGGCCTGCTTAAAAGCGTCGACCGATGGGGATGCCGCGCACAGAAAACGGGCAGCCCATCGAATAATGAGTTTTTTTCCTTCAAAGCGTCAAAAAACTCGCTCCATAGCGCGTGACCCTTTTTGCTTTTGATGAACGTGTGCATATTTCCAAAGAGAATGATGCCTTTCCTGGCCCGAGACATGAGCACGACGAGACGTTCCCTTGCATACATGAAGCCAATATCGCCGTTGGCGTTGCTGCGAGTGAGGGAGACAATGACAATATCGCTCTCTTCACCCTGGTAATTGTCTTGAGGTTTCGAGATTAGTGGTACAATCACTTAAACAACATGATCCCGAGACGTACCAATCGTGGAGAGCCTGAGTTTTGGCTTATGGACATTGGCTGAAGCACTAGTCATCAGGCCGGCGCGAAGTAGCTCGTGCGAGTCGAGATCGTTTAGTACTGGATCATTCTCGTCGCTCAGCTGATCTTTCAGCAGCCGTAGTTGGCCGAGGTAGGGCGTTAGCACCACGAGGTCTTTGGAGCTGTAGCCTTGTTGAGCCAGATATCGGACTGTTTTGAGCACCATGCGGGCTTCGAAAAAGTTTTGTTTGCTGAACGTCATGCCTTGTTCGCTCTTGCCAACACTGCCATGCACCTCGTCTTCCGGGTGCTCGTGGTGAACGAAGACGACCCTATTTTTCAGACCGCGTATCGCTTCACGGGACAGAGTTTCTGGATCATCTTGAAGATGCTCGTAGGCAAGCAGACGAGCGTAGTGAGAAATATCGGGATGGCTCCGATGCTGTTTTTGCAGGGCCGTGTACGGATTGTTCTGTCGGATCAGGCGCTCGAACAACGAAACGTTGAGGTCAAAACCGTCACCCTTCTCGAAGGTTAAGTCGTAGTTATTGACTTTGGGACGTAGCTGCTTATGGTCACCGATGAGAATAAGCTGTTGAACTGAGGGACTGAGCGCGGCAACAACGTGAGCCTCGAGTATTTCTCCAGCCTCCTCAACAATGACGACGTCAGGTTCTGAGCTGCTAATCAAAGATTGCTGCATGGCTGCTCCCGTAGTTGTGCATCCTATCACTCGCATTTCACGTAGGATGTGACGCTTTTTCTCGTTAAAGAGCCTGTTGAGCTTGCTCTGCACCTCGTTTGCCTCCTCGGCCAATGCGACGTATTGAGATATCTGTTCCTGCCGTACCTGTCGACACCATTTCTCATCCAGCGTCTGTCTTTCTATTGGCGCCAGCGACCAAACCGCTTTATTATCGCGGCTCAATTTCGACTCGTCCAGGGGGTAGCGCTTGCCGTACCTCCATCGACTGTAGAGAGTTCTAGGTGTGACCTCTCGATTTCCTCTCAAGGAGAATCGAAAGCCGTCTTCGTCTTTGGGCACCTGGAATGCAGTCCAAAACGAGCTGTCTTCTGAAAATTCGAGAGATGCAACGGCTTCTTCCGCGCTAATTCTTTCCAGGGAGAGACTTTGGCGGAGCCTACCTAGCAATTGTTTATGATCATGCATGACCTCCTTCAGACTATTGATGGCGGCGCATGTTGCTAGAGACGGCCGATACGTCGATTGTTTTGTTTTTGATTCGAGTCTCATCGACTCCGTCTCGGCCGAGGATTTTGATCCCAAGCGGACAATAGAGGACTGGTCAACGCCGATATCCACCAGTTCGCTCAAGAATTGATCCAGTGCGTGGTTTGTGTAGCTCAGAACCAGCACGCGTCGGCCGGAATGCTGCACTATAAAACGCACCAACAACGCTCCAATGAAGGATTTTCCAGTCCCTGGTGGACCTTGGATCTGGGCTAGAGGCCTCCTGAGCCCGTTGATCAGCGACTCGAGCTGGGCCCCCCCTACCACTAGGTTTCCCTGAGGCCGCGAAATAGTCATGTTGGCGCCGTCTCGAGAGGCTTCAGACATCTTTCGCAACAGAAGTTGCATGTTTTCTGAATGAACAAGCTCAGTCTCGGCGTCTTGTCTCAAGATATGGCTGTCCAGAGGCACCTCTTTCAACTGCTTTAAACTTTGGAGAATTGGTTCATACGCGAAGGTCGGAGTATTGATAACCAAAAGAGCAAGATTGTGACGATCGTCCTCAGGCCCGCAGAGGGCTGAAAGTGCCGTCTTCATGGCCATTGCATCCACCATTTGTAATCCTAATATGGTCTTGCCCTCCAGGAGAACTGACCTGTCCTTCAATACGGAACCGAAGGCAATGACCTTATTCCCATGGCAGAGTGCGCCGAGTGACCCGTGCTTAAACACAGCATTTGGTGAGTCAAGATATCTCGATCGCTGTGCAAGGGTCATGCCCCTTAAGAACTCCATGCCACGACTGCATTCAAGGGCAAGTGTCCATGACTGAGCCCTTGGCTGAAACTTCGAAATGTCCTCACGGACGACTCTGAGCAAGCCAAAAGATAAAGGAGATGTACGTCCTCGGATGTTGTCGGTCGCGATCCGGAGATCATTTCTGAGCTCGTGCAACATGTCTTCTCGAAGCAGGCGGAACATCCATCCCAAGTACTGACCTCCATCAGGCGGGGCACCAGAAGCAAAAACGTCATCAAGACGCTGCAGAAAAGGCTTTTCTTTGCACAAAACCTCATCACTTGTGGGAAATATGCTGATGTCCCGAAAGTCGTCGAAGTCGTTGTCATGTCGACCACCAGGCCCGTATTCTTCAAGGGCATGGTTGACTGCAGATGTTGTGCTGAGCACCTTCTGAATGCGGCAGGCAAGAACTCGAATTTCGTGAGATGAGGCTTCTAGCAGCGAGCGTCCTGCCATGATCCCACGAACGTCGTCGCAATGCTCACCGAACTTTGACTCGGACAAAACAACTTCGAGACAGAGCCAGGTAAAGACGAGAGTTTCATCGTCTCTAAACGAACCTTCTGAATGAAGCTTGACGAGTTGCAGCCAGAGGGTACGAGGATCAAGAATGATCTCCAGGATCCTTGTTAGAAAATAACCATCCCCCAAAATCTTAATCTGCGAGTGGGAGAGGAGGCGTAGGAAAGGTATCGTCGAAGACATGACAAAATCTCGTTCAAAGCTTTTCCTGACGGCGATTCGCAGAGACTCCAGGCCGGCCTTGCTACCGATGAGAGACTCGACAACCATCGAAGGTCCATTAGAGTCTCCAAAACTGATTGCTCCCTCGAGAAAGTGAGTGGCGCCATGTGTGCCTTCTATCGATCTGCCTCCTTTGAGTACAGCTTTGAAGAATCGAATAAGCTTCGCTGGTCGATCTGATCTGTGCGTCGGAAACATTGTAGCGAAATCTGATAATGAGTCGTCTCGGAGCTTTTCACACCATTCAGATTTTTGTATAGGAAGTGAAGAAGAAAAATGTCGGGATGAAATTTTTGTGCTGGGGTAAAGATGGGCATATCCTCAGAGTGCTGAAGAGGGGCCGGAAGTAGAAAAGCGGTGAATGGCAAATGGTTCCCAAGCTGAACTTCATTGGGCAGAGAAGAGTCCAGTTGTGAAGGGAGCAGCTGTGTCATACGGTCTGCGTGAATTGGCAGCCACTGCGACGAACTTGCTGGCCACTGTCTTGACCTATTCACCGCAGCCGGAAAACTTTCTGCTATGAATTGGACCTTTTCAACAACCATCATCTTCTGAATTTGTGTGTTCTCCAAGAAATCATATACGAGCGGCATCCTGATAATCAATAGTGGCAAGCTTCGTATCACTTCGAAGTGCACCGCTAGACTTAAGAGGAGCTCCACTTTGAACAGACGTGAATATGCTGCGGCACTTCATGTGTGCCCTATCGAGTGAGGAAAATTGTGTGCGTGCCTCGCGTAGCTTCGTTGCAGCCTGTCAGCCACATACAATCGTTGGCTTCCATGACAAGGAAGCAGAAGAAGGCGGCAGCGAGCCGTCATTTCATCTTTGGGGAGTCGTTCCATCGCTTATCGCCGTTGATGACTGGTGGTTGCTGCCTGTGCTTCTTTTACTTGTTATTGCCGAGTACGTGAGTCCGCATGCAAGCTGATGGTCAAACGGGCTGAAAATTGAGATGCGAGCCTCTGGATGATTGCCGAAAATGACTCAGTGCACGTCTCAAACGCCATGCAGCATGGGTTTGTCGTTGGAAGTTCAGGTCTGTAGGCTGCCACGCCTATGGGGGAAAGTGCGACCAATTCCCATTGATGTCTCCATGTTTATTATGTCAGGTCTTGAAGGTCATGCCATCTCGGAGACCATTGCTCTGTCAAAATATAGTTGCCTTGGTTATGAGAAGAACGGTCATCATAAAGATGCACACTGTGCGTGTAATGCAATTCTTCACAGTCAAGCCACAACACACGTTGTATAAACATGCCGATTGTATCGAACCTCTCCTCCTCTTTTGTAGGAGACTGAGCTTGAGGAGATCCATGTCGGGACACACCTCCCGTGTCCTCTTCTACTTATCATCCGCTTTACTCAGTCTTACGGCCGACACGAGGGAAACAGAACCAGATCCCCAGCATCACCGCCAACAGAGAAAGCACTATTGGTTGCAGTACCTGCGGACCGCGAGCCTGCGCCAAAATACCCGTGACAAAGGGGAGGATGGCCGCGCCACACCCGCCAAAAGCCGAGGCGAAGCCAATGACAATCACGTGGTGTTGACGAGGCAGGAGCTTGCTCGCCACCAAAATCACGTTTGGGAAGAGGGGACCCAGGAAAAATCCCTGCAGAGACACGGCCACGGCGGACACATAGAACTGCGGAACAAGCCAGAAGATGAGCTCGAGCGCAGCCGCAGCCGCAATGTAGCTCTGGATTGACGGTCAATACTGTCGAGAAAACTTCTCCGCAAGGACGAGGGTTGAAACGCTTACCGTCGTGGCTACTTTGACGCCGAGACGAGGCGTCACAAAGCCCAGGATGACCCGGCCGACGGTGATGCCCAGCCAAAAGCCCACGGCGGATATGCCGCTGGCGAAGGGCTCGCCGTGTCGCACGCGTAGCATGAAGACGACAATCCATCCGCCCAGTGCGACTTCGGCACCGACGTAGCATAGCAGGAAGAGGGCGGCAACCCAAGCCACGTGGGCCGAAGGCATCTTGAAGAGCGTGCGGCGGAGGCCCGTCTCGCTCTCGTTCTCGCTGGTTCCATGGATTCGTCTGTACTCAGCCCCCGAAGAGTCCCAGAAGGCGCATGCGAGAGCGATAGTTTCCACGCCAGCAAGGCCGAGCTTTTTCGCGACTCACCGCGCCCCCTGTTAGTCCTGTCGGTGCCAAGCATGAGAGGGAGCGTCTCACCATGATGTAGTAAAACGAGTACCACGGCAGATTGGCTTTCGTGATGAGCGTCGTGGCGATGAGGGGGCTCACAGCGCCGCCGACACCGTAGAAGGCATGTAGGAGGCCCAGAAGCTCGCTCGAGCTGGCGAGGTTGCCCACCCAGGCGTTCCAGGCGGCGTCGGCGAGTCCGTTGCCGAACCCCGCCACGATGAAGGCAAAGACCAGCGCGATGTATGGCGGGTGCAGAGCGAGGGTGACGTGCGCGGCGGTGTGGCATGCGCCGCAAATGATGGCGACGCCGCGCTGGCCTAGCTGGTGGTGAATGTAGTTGTTGAGGAGGGCGGACAAGACGTACCCTACGAAAGGGGACAGGAAGATCAGCGACACAACGGTGTAAGTGAGGGTGTAGTAGCTTTCAAGCTGGGGATGGGTGTGTGAGCAAATGGCTTCATCGGCGTGAGTGGTGGTTCTGACGTACGTATGGGATGAGAGGCTACAAGCAAAGGTCAGCATGAAGGGGGCGCATGAGATGAGGCATCTGAGGAATGTACACACGCCGTAGGCTGAATCGTTGGCTCCCATGACGAGGAAGCAGAAGAAGGCGGCAGCAAGCCGGGATGTCATCTTAGGTGAATCGTTCCATCGCTCGACCACGGTGGTGGCGGAATGAGAAGGTGGCTCTGTGTCGCCGTCGATGACTGGTGAAGCTGGTGATGATGGACTGCGTGTGTAATTGCGGGGGGCAGACGCTCGCTCGATGTGGTCCAGCTCCACGGCCGGGGTCAAGGTCGTAGTGACGGACATGATGACTTGAGGATAAAAACGTGGGTGCAAGAGAATCTCGCTGTTGAAGGAAATGGGTGGGAAGATGCGAGACCCAGATGGGATGACGGCCTCGTGGGAGGGTTTGGCTTGTACGTGCTTATCGAGGGGTTTTTGCTTGGCGGGGCCCCGTATTTGGGGGGGAGGGGACAACACAGCGGGGGCACAATAGCACTGTGACGCACTCTTTTTTCAACGGCTTTTGGGGATCGTGCAGCGAGACTGGCGGATGCTCATCACGAGCTGCCGCCGTCGAGGAAGTCGCGGCGCCATGACAAGGCTGCACGAATCCAGCTCTGCGAGTCGGGTCATCAAAATCTCGGATTCTGTTTGCCTGTCCTCCATCTATGAAACATTCCGACGCTCATATGGTGGATGTGAAAAGCGTCATCTCAGAAGAAGCATCAGCTTCAGAATACTTGCAAACCTTGTCATGGCTACTTGCTGTCCTACTGCTGGCAGACATGATAAGGGCCAAGACGGCAACTCAGCTCGATAGCATGGAAAGATGCATCGTTTGCGCCACACTAGCTCACGAGCAAGACCTCAAGCCCCAGAGGAGTGGCGATTTCCTGCGCACCTTTTCTGCAAACGTCATTCCATGTCTGGCACAGGTTCGACCTGCTTGACAACCCTCGCAGGGGACCCGATGGCGACCGAAAAATCAGGGATAGATTTGGTCACAACTGACCCGCTCCCAATCGTGCAACCCTTCCCGATCTTCACGCCCGGCATGACGGTAGTATTGCCGCCTATCCAGCAGTCGTCGCCAATCTCGACCGATGCCGCATACTCGACGCCGTCCCGTCTCGACTGAACGCCCGTCTCATGTGTAGCCGCGAAGATGGACACAAATGGACCGAACATGACACGATTGCCAATTTTAACGATGCCGCAATCTAAAATGACGAGACTGGCTCATGTCAGTCGATGGTCAAGATGGCCAACGAATCAAGACGTACTTGAAGTTGGAATAGAACTTGTCTCCAAGCGTGATGTTGCACCCATAGTCGATATGCAGAGGAGGCTCGATAAAAGCCCCCTCTCCAACCTTGCCAAGCATCTGCCTCAGCATGACTTCCCTATCCGCCACGAGAGAGTCGGGCGTGGCGTCGTCGGGAAAATGCGTGTTGTACTTGTGCATGAGGCGCCGGGCGCGAAACCGGCCGTCCACGAGTTCCTTGGCGAGACAGTCGTAGCTGACAAGATAGTCCATCAAAAGGCCATGTTGGTGCTTGTTCTTACTTGGGAAGAGACATGTGGTTTCTTGTCTGGGGTACTCATTTCTCTCTCACAGTTGACCTGATATCATCCTTTCATACTGCTCGCACCAGGGCACGTTGTCGAGAGTCCTCGCAAAAGCGATTGCTTCGGGGTCCTTGGCGGTGCTGGCCATCGCTTTGACGTGGTATTGACCTGCGTCGGGGTAGAAATCAGGCGAAATACAAGTTGAAATGGTGCAGCACAGTTGCACTTGCTACTCTCTCTGGGGGTGCGAGGTGACTGGAATGGATACATGCGGGAGACACGTGTATATCTGCCCAACCAGACGCCTTCTGTAGAAGTTGCGCCTAGGTCGGAACAGGGGGTGAAAAAGGGAAGCTGACATATGTATTTAGCGGGGCGCCTCACCTATCGTTTAGAAATAGCAAGGCTCTCTTGTACTTTATCTAATCTTTACTCCGTACTGCGTACTTTATTTTTCTTCAATTAATTAGAAGAGTTCAAAAGTGGGAGCAGCCCGCAATCCATCATTGTTTGGACGGGAGATGCGGGACTCATGCTGGACGATACCATCAATGATCTCTTCAACGTGTACACACATCACAATAGGACAGGCTATGTTGGCAATTCATGCTGTGCTATCGCGCTCTACTATGATCCAGACAATATCCTATTCTTACCCTTTTGTCGTAACAAAGCAGAGAACAATGCTGCCTTGTCCTGGTAGTTTTACTTTCCGTCCGCCTTTTGGGCGAAAAGTATTCAGGCAAGATACGTAGAAAAGTGTATTTATTGCCTTCATCGACACAATAGATAATAATTTCGAATTCATTTTGAGGTTTTTGCACGTCCGGCCCTATAGTCGCCTGTACCAACTCCAGATGTCGTCTTCCTCTAACGCGACTAAGGAGTAATTACGCCGAGTCGCTAGCGCATCTGCGGGACCTCACTTGTTTGTTGGAATTACCTATAGTTGTCTAACGTCTTACAGCGTGCTGCGTCACCCAGCAAAGCGAAGGAACGAACTTGCAGTGCATAGGGCACTCGATTCATGAGTGTTGTGATGAAAATGAGGAATAAGAGGAATAATACCCTTGGACTGCGGCAGCCCTCAAATGTCGGATCTTCATGATCAAGGCACTCTCCACGCCCATCAGGCTCGTGTCTTGGGCTCGCCACGCAAGGGCCAAGTCACCAGACACTTTTTCCTGACGATACAATCCAGGCTGCTACTCATGTATCCAAAATTATAGGCGTTTTAGTCTCACTGTTGACCTAGCTCAAAACTTGAAGGCAAAAGACAAAGCCCTTCGTGCACGCTCTTGGGCTGGCCATCCAAGGAACTCCCGCAGTTTCTGGACCTCACTCTCTCCATCTGGCTAGCAGAGACTCGTGCGTATGGGCTCGCACAGAGTCATGATTTGGCAAGCTTTACGGCCATCTCAGCAGCTCGGCCAAAGTCGGACTCAACAAACAGCCCCAAATTGGCCTCGTCCAGCTGCGAACAGTCTTCGTCAGCTCCAAGCAGGTGCCCGAGTGCGAGAATCTTACCAGCTTCAATCCGGCGTCCGCATTAGTGCCCTGCAGCCTGACGACCATGGGAACCTTGATTACGAGCTGCGACGCCGCCCCAATGATTGACTCGGCGACCATATCGCAGCGTGTGAGCCCTGAACTTGGTGAGCTCTTGCAAGTCGAGGGACGTTCCGAACGATGATATCACTGACCTCCATAGATGTTGACAAAGATTGCCTTGACCCTTTCATCCCCAATGATGATACGGAATGCCTGAATCATGGTTTCCTTGGTGGCCTTTCCCCCACCATCAAGAAAGTTGGCACTCGTGCCTCCGTATAAGCCAATAGCGTCGTTGGTCGCCATGGCCAAGCCGGCGCCGTTCACAACGGTCCCAATGTCACCGCCCATCCTGACATAGACCAATCCATGCTGCTCTGCCTCGACTTCATCTCGGGCCTCTTGGGACTTGTCGCGCAGCGTAAAGATTTCAGTTTGCCTTTTTTCGGCGGCATCATCAAACGTGAAGTTAGCATTCAGGCATATGAGCTCACCGTCAACAGCTCGGGCCAAAGGGTTAATCTCCAAATTCGTCGCTTCACGATCCAGAAATATCTTGTACAGACGGGTGATGAGCTGCCTAAGATGTTCTGTCTCTTGGCCCTTAGTCCCAAGGCGTGTCGCGACCGTTTCGACCAATTCTTCCGTGATGCCGTTTCTCAAAGAAACAGGAAAGTTGTATATACTCTCAGGCTGTTCATTGAGAAGTACATCCAGGTCGATGCCACCCGCCTTGGAAAATGTAAAGACAGGCTGATAATTTTCGCGATCAATCGTCACAGCGGCATACCACTGAGCGTCGTGTTGTACGACTTGTGATACCGAGACCTTCTCCACGAGCGTGCCGTCGACTCCGCTGTTCTTGGTACGAAGTCTCTGATGCAACATCTGGGAAGCCACAGCTTCGGCTTGGGAAGGGCTCGACACCACATGAACACCGCCCTTAAATCCATTCTCGAAGATGCCCGCAGCTCGACCACCTCCCAGAACGTGGGCCTTGATGACACACGAAGGACCTGCTCGCGCGGCAAGTCAGAAAAGAGAATAGGAGAAGAATGCTTCGCGAAGGCGCACCTAATTTCTGCGCGGCAGCACGAGCTGCCTCTGGTGATTCTGCGAGTGTTGCGAGCGGCACAGTAAGACCATACTGAGTCTTGTCAGCTCACACAGACAAGAGTCCGCATCGCGTGGTCAGCATGGCACCTCTTTGAGGATCTGTTGCGACTGGTAGTCGTGCAGGCTCAATCGCCGGGTGTGATACTTAGGGGCGAGCTTGTCACGATAGCTTAGTTGCAAGTTTCAAGCATGTGTCGTGAGCACACGCTTACTTTGAGTGCAGCTTTCAATAGCTGACGATGAAATTTGCAGCTTGCCATGGTAGCAGGCGAAAGCGATAAAGCGATGATTGATGGGCGGCACTGGGTGTGCATTTGTTGACGCATTTGAAGGCCCAAGGGGAGTAAGTAGACGGCCGGCGACCGCTCGTAGATGGATAGCCGTGCTCGGCTACTTGCTTTGACGGAAACTCCATTGAGTCCGGTGTTTGTCTGTCTGCATCCGGGATGATTAGTCTGGTTTCCAGTGAGTGCCATTGATGTCTTGCCCCTTGCACCGCTGGATGGACGCCACGGCCAGCGCACGCACAGCCACTGGGAAGGCTTGTGCTTGTCGTCGGGGCGCTGCAGGCGCAGAGCTTCGGCTGTGCTCCGAGCAGCTGATTTAAATTCAGCCGCAACTCGATGAGACCAGTTCCCGGGCCGACGCGCAATGGCGCTCGTCCAAGGCGACCCTGTTCCTCCACTGCTTGGTCGTACCTGCAAGGGACGCACGGGCCAGCCCAGCGACTTGGCTGCCTGGTCGCCTGGCCGTACAATCCAGCCACCTTTTTGTTCCGATGAGTAAGCGAAGCTTGTCGCATACAGGTCTTGTTTTTATTTCTGCCGCCCGTGGAAATATGAAAACATTCGACTATCCGCCGATTGTACGTCGTTAACAACACCATGCCTCCAAAAAAGGCCACAGCGGCTGGTCAGAAGGCCAAAACCAACGGCGCTAGGACGACGAAACCCGTAAACACAAAAGCGAAAACCACGACCACGGCGAAGCAGACGAAAGTAAAGGCCGCCGAAGCTTCATCGTCTGCCAAGAAAGCTTCTATCAAGTCTGGTGAGTCGCAAAATACATTTCGCGATACAGCTCTGAGCAGTTCCGGCTCTCGACATACTCGCTCCCTGCTTCATGGTTATAGAGTGTCTTCTAATTCCGGTGAGAAGGGGTCAACGGCACAAAGCAACCTGAACCGGCGACCAATAAGCGCAAGCGTGCCGCCGCCGTCGATCATGGTGACGAAGACGAAGACGGTGGCGCTCGGCGCAAGAAATCTACCAAATCAGTCAGCAATGACCAACGGCCCGCCAAAGCGAAATCTGAGCCCAAAACGGCCATCAACGGAGCCTCGAAAGCTCCCGCTGAACAGCCGACCCTGAATCAGCCGCCCCGTGGGCGCCTCGCCGTCTATGTCACCGGGACTGGCGAGTGTGGTGAGCTTGGCCTTGGGCCGAAGCGAACTTCAGCTCTTGTTGCGAGACCGATCCCTTCGCTCGATGCCGACGATGCGTCTAGCAACCATACGGCAGTTCAGCTTTGCTGTGGCGGCATGCACACTATTGTGCTTACAAGCGACAATAAGATCCTCACTTGGGGTGTCAACGACGACGGTGCCCTGGGTCGAAATACAGATTGGGATGGTGGCTTGAAAGACATGGATGGAGCATCAGACAGCGAGGACGATGACGGGGAGCTGAACCCCCACGAGTGCCAGCCGAAAGAGGTGCCGTCAGACCATTTTCCTAGTGGCACGGTCTTTACACAGGTTGCGGCAGGCGACAGCTGTAGTTTTGTCTTGACTGCCAATGGTGACGTGTACGGATGGGGAGCTTTTCGCGTAAGTCATGCACCAAAAGAAGACCAGCGCTGACACACGGCCGATGGATCTCACTGCACTGAGAACTAAAACTAAATCTTTGTAGGATACACAAGGAAACAACCGATTCGGCTATGACCAAAACGGCAAGCTCATCGAGGTTCAGAGGGTTCCCGCCTTGGTTCCCCATCTCAACAACATCGTTCAGATTGTTTGCGGAGCGAATCACGCACTAGCTCTCGACAAATCTGGCCAAATTTGGGCCTGGGGAGCTCATGAGCAGAACCAACTCGGTCAGAAGCCGTTTGGACGGCATTCAGAAACACTACTGCCGCGCCGCGTGCGAATTTGCACCCGTCCGATGAAATACATTGCTTCTGGACAGTATCATTCATTCGCCATCGATGACAGGGACAATGTCTGGGGCTGGGGTCTCAACAGCTTCGGCGAGGCCGGCTACGCCAAGGCGGCTGGCGGTGACCAGTCTGTGCTCCCGAATCCCATCAAGATACAGGATTTGTGCAGGAAGAGCGTAACTGTGCTGGCCGGCGGCGCCCACCACTCGGGCGCCGTCACGGCCGACGGAACATGCTATGTCTGGGGACGCTACGACGGCGGACAGCTGGGAATCAAGTTCTCGGATGCACAGCTGAACGACGACACGCTCGTTCGACGCGATGAATATGACAAGCCGCGCATATGTCTGCGGCCAACCATCGTGAAGGAAGTCGGCAAAGTCTCTGATATCGCCTGTGGAACTGACCACACGGTCTTCATCAGCCAGGCAGGCGCTGGATTTGCCACCGGCTTCAACTCCAATGGGCAGCTAGGACTGGGCAACGAGGAAGATCAGGACACGGTGCAGAAGCTGCACGAAAAGTACATCATGGGTGAGAAACTCGTCAGTGCATCTGCAGGAGGACAATTCACCATGGTGACCAGCAGCGTGTAGGTCCAGGCGACTGAATAATGAGGAGGAACTCTTGAAAACGTTAGGGCGCAAAATTTGTATACTTTCGGCGTGGGGCAGATGACATCTGCAAGGAGAGTCTGTGTGTAGCTTCATAGATTGGTATGACGTGTATAGAATCGGCATCGCAGCTATGCTGGCGACGCACATACTGCGATCTGTCGCTTTTCCCCTCCGTAAACTCATATGGCAGTGACCTGCGCCTTCATGCACACGACTCCATCCTTCTCAGCAGCAATATCATACATCCTTTTCCCTCCCTCTTCGTCCACCACCGCCAGCGTCTTGATGTGATAGGTATCACCGGCATATAATGGCGCCAACGCACGGTACGTAATGCTCTGCAATCTACGCTGGCCGTGAACGTGGCGCCAATAATCAAGGATATTGATGAGGTTAAGCGGCCCATGAACCACAATAGCCGGATGGCCCTCGACGGCTTGGCTCCATCCCTCGTCGTAGTGAATCTTGTGCCCATTAAAAGTCAATGCCGAGAATCGGAATAGTCCGACAGCAGACCATGTGAATCGTCGAGCAGGCCAATCTAAAGGACCCGGGGGGTTTCTTCAGCCTTGTCCCCCGCACTTCTGTTTTCACCCGTTGACGATAGCAAGTTGTTCAAGTTCACTCACCCTTGGTGACGACATCCATGATGGTAGTTGGGGCCCGTTTCACATCCCGTGGCGCTATACGTGCCGTGGCGTCCACATCAATCTCGGGCCTGAAGATCCATGACCGCTCATCAACCAGGGCGACGGCGCCGCGCGAGTCCCGGAACTCCTTCTCGACCTCGACGAGGATCATGTCGGCGCCGGAGCGACTCACCTTGGGCACCGCACTACGCAGGCGCGTGGTCTCGCACACTGTGTCCCCCGTGACGAGGGGGCTGTTGAAGGTCATTCGTCCGCCGGCCCACATGCGTCGCGTGAAAGGCGCCGGCGGGTGAAAGGTGAGATCCGTGCCGTCCGGGCCGAGGTGGTCTTCGGTGTCGTCGGGTGTGAAGTAGACGAGGTGATGGCCCGGAGGGACGGGAGTGCCATCGCGGGGAGCGTGTTTCGTGATGTCTTGGTCGTGGATGTGAGTGTGGTGGAGCGTGAGGGCGAGTTTCTGGAGTTGGTTGCCGTCGAGGAGTTGGTATCGGATGAGAGGGGGTTGATGGGACGAGAGCATGGACGTGGCGGCGGAGAGGGATGATGCTGAACGGTGGGAGAGGATGCGACGGATCATTCTGGATTTGGGGAGGGCGCTGGCGTGGTAGCAGAGCCTCATCTTGCATAGGGAGATTGGGCAGTGGATGGAGATCAAAGTCGAGGACTCACAGTCATGGGCAGTCGGTCGGTGTAGTCGGTGGTTGAAGCTCGTTCCTAAAACAAGTGCGCGATGCTGTTCTACTTCGGCTACCTTGGTCGCATTGCCGACTCGAGTTTCGCCGATGATGAACGGGGCCGAAGAGGCGATGAACAATACAATTGCACCTCTACGATGCCGGTAAGATTATTTGTGCATACTCTTTTGTACTGACTAGCCCAATCTTGGCACTGTCGAAAGACGCAAGATTTCGATGTGACTCAAACGCTGCACGTATGGTGCGGAACGGCGCCTAGGGACAGCTTACCCTAAAGGAGGTGAGATAGTCAAGGGAGTCCCGAGTTGGACGAGCCGGCATCACGACCAGTCGCCTACCACTCTTGCTGCGCAGCCCATACTGTCCTCGACATCTTCCCAATGCCCATCAAGTTGCGTCCGAGGACCGGCTCAAAAGCCATTACGCCCTCCTCCCGACTCCAAATAAACGCACCTCACGAGCGCTCGGTCGTTGAGTTTCCCACGCCAGCCTCCTTCAACACCTACCTCGTCGACAACGGCACCACCACCACACAAGGCCTCTGGCTCAAAATCCCCAAGAAAGGCTCTCCCACACGCGGCATATCCATCGACGAAGCCATCGACACGGCCCTCTGCCACGGCTGGATCGACGGCCAGCGCAAGGCTCTCTCGGCAACGCACTTCCTTCAGCGCTTCACACCCCGGCGCAGGAGAAGCCTTTGGTCCAAACGCAACGTAGCCAAGGCCACAGATCTCATAGCCCAAGGGCGCATGACGGCCACTGGGCTCGCGGAAGTGGATGCAGCCAAGGCCGACGGACGGTGGGATCGGGCGTACGCGACGGGGGAGGTGCCGGGGGACTTTGAGCGGGCGCTGGCGGAGAGGAAGGAGGCGAGGGAAGTCTGGGACGGGATGGGGAAGACGGCGAAGGGGGTGATATTGTGGAGGTTCGTAGGTGTGGTGAGGGAGGAGACGAGAAGGAGGAAGATCGAAGAGGTAGTGGAGATGCTTGCGAAGGGGGGAGACGACTTGACGGTGTGATATGTTGCGTTTCTGTCAACGCAACTGGATTGAATGGGAGGAAAAGGCGTGGAACCCGGCGCTGTGACGCTGTGTGCTCGCCTTGTCGATGCACGGAAAGCTTTCGGGAGCCGGTTCTGGCTGCTGTATACGCGGATGAAAGCGTCTGGGATAGACGTCAAGAAGGGTTACAAGGACTGAAGGTAAAAGCATCCAATGATAATGCGAGCCAACAGCGACAAGGAATCAGAGCATCTTGGACTTTCTCGCATGACAGGCGATCCGGAATTGTGAATGATTATCTCCTGCCACTCTTGAGACTTGCAGATCAGCTTTTAGATGGATTTCTGGGTTGCTAGAACTCTTGCAAGAACTCTTGCAATGCTCAGGACCTTGAGGATCTGAAGAACTAAAGCGCATTGATTCATAATCTAAGTCAAGGACGGAGGGTCAGTAAGGAGCAAATACCAAGGCCTAGGAGAACATACAGCCTTAATTCACACCACAAGGATGACTTAAGTGACCCAACTTCAACCCTGAAAGCACTAGACGGTTTCAAGTCGTCATCTCGACGGACGATGCGGAAAGAGTAAATCGACCGATTTTCGGGCCTTCACATTCCAGAAGATCTCGATTCACTCGGGGGTCGGGGGGCGATCTATGAACAGTCAAACGAGTAAACAATGAGACTCGAACGGCCAAAAGACCTCTGTTCGTAATGTCCAGCGACACAGAGCCGGTAAAACCAGACGCTCTTTCATTGAGACACAATCTCAGCAAGCGGGACAAAAAGAGTATATTCACTGAACGCTAATTTGGACCCTCGTCCCTTGATACAATACACTCAGGAACCCCCCGGGTATCAGCGAAAAGCATCCCCATCACGCCCATACCCCCTCCAGCCACATTATTCATACGGCCCGAGCTATGACACACCATGCCACTGACACACGCGCTGCCTCCCGCCCGGGAAATCGGTCACTGAGGCAAGTACGCTGCGTTCGCACTTTTAGTCGGCGAGAGCTCTGAGCGGTCCTTCGTTGGTCAAAGTGGCTCTTCGAGAAACCATGAGGAGAGTGGCTTGGACGCAAAGATCAGCGAGGGTGTCTCTGAATGGGTATGGCACACAAAGCCGCCAATGAACATCACAGAGCCCGTCGCACCGGGAGACGCATCACCGAAAAGCACCACGCGTTGACATGCCACATGTAGAGCAACCGCCATGGCGGGCTCCTTTCATCAATCATTAATGCGAGCAATTCTTCTTGTCCCCGCAGACCATGCTTGGATAGACTGACAGCCTCACCAGACTAGTGTTTCGTCCACTTCCTCCTCTTCCGAATCTTCTTCCTCAGCCATGATGTCCAGCATGCTGTTCTGATCCTCGCTGTCTTGAACCTCATCAGTGCCCGGATCCTCTGTGTCGTCATTCTCACTGTCCTGATCCTGGCAGTCTGTTGAATCGTCTTCAACACTGGACCGCAACGACTCTTCATCTCTGGGCCGCAGCAGCTGGTCCAGTAGTGACGTATGGCCAGGAGAGTCTTCTTGCGCGTTTGACCATTCTCGATGTCCTCCTAAACTGTCTTCGTCGGAGTCTGAATCAATTGCCACCCGAGCCCGTCTGGCCCTATTTAAATGCGATTCGACATCGACATCATCCTCCGAGTCCGCAACAATCTTTCGTTTCCTCGATCGCTGCACCCGTCCCTCCACCCCATCGTCTTCCCCCCCGCCATCATCTGAGTCGCTCGAATCGTCCTCCACACTGGAAAAGCGGCACGTGGACGCAGAGTGATCAGTGTCATGATCGATCAGCGGAGGTGGGCCAGTGTGGTGTCCAAGACCAGGTTCGTCAACGTCGTCAGTGAAGTCACCTGGTTCGTCGTCGTCAATGAAGTCATCAAACTCGAACTCATCCCCAGAAGACAGCTCGGTATCTGTGAACGTATCCTCATCGTCTTGGGTCGTAAATGAGCTCAGAGATGAAACATCGTCGTCCATGGAATTATAGTCCTTGTTAAGAGCCCGTCGTTTGTCAAATTTAGCTCGCATCTTATCATAACGCATTAAGCCTTCGTCGAACTCGAATTCAACGATTGGCCACACTTGACATCCGGCGTCCGCGTTGCATGACCTGAGCGCATGAATATGGCGATTAGCATCGGCCAAATTTTTCCCGAGATCTGGCCAGCAAAAAAGCGATTTGATGTCCTCGCCGAGTCCTGGTTCTTTTTCCCACGTCTCTACCAAGTATCTGTGCGCATGGTTTGATGCACACCATCGAATCTGGCCAAGGGCCTTCTTTAGCTTTAGGGCCTCGACTCTGTAAAAAAGCGTCTTCAGACTGCTGAATGTGCCTAACCAGTCAAGGAGGACCTTTTGATCGCGTCTCCGAGGGTCGGAATAAACAATCAGGGGATCCAAGGCGACGTGCCGCACATGCTGCGTGAAGCTTGGCAAATGGTACCTCCTCCCCATCCTCAGATCGTGAAAGAACACAACGTCGGTTTCTTTCTGAAAGCGAACAATTGCATCGCCTGACCCAGCGTCCATTTCGAGCTCGTCGGGGTATCGATTGAGGGCAAGGCTTCTCGACTCGATGTGTGTCGCCAACATTGTCCTGAGCGCCTCCGTCTGGTCGGCGAGGGACAAATGATCTTTCGCGGTGTAGAGGCCTGGGAGCTTCGAAGCGCTGGAGCTGGGCGACATGATGAACTGCACGACACGCGCTTTAGCCGTTAGATCAGGGCAAAAGAATTGCCAGATTCTATGCCTCAGCTCCGGTGGCAGTCGCATGAACTGAGGAAACAGGGTCTCGATCGGAGAGTCGAGCTTGACAACATCGCCTTCGTCGGCTTCATCGTCAATGAGGAAGTCGCGCACAGAATTGCCGCTGGTGCTGGAGACAGCACTGCTGGCTTCTTCACCCGGCGAGGAGTCACCGGACGACATGGCTGAATGGCGCGCGAGGGGGGATTGCTTCGCAGATAGATCAACGGCGTTGGGGTCGTATACGGTCAGTGGTGCATTGCTTCCTCCAATAATGGGAAAAGGAGTCGGGAAAGGACGACCGAGCGCGATCAAGATTCCAACAGCTACGACGAGGAACGGTGGATGATAGCAGTGCAACAAATAACAGATCAACAGACCTGAGCTCAGAGCACGAGGGCAAGATGGCTGCGATTGTAGGGTTGGGAGCGTGAGACCCCGCAATAGTTAGTGGCCCCCCAGTAAGTGACAAGGGGGTTGCGGCAAGTCCCGGTGAGCTGCGTAGGTACTTTACATGCCTACTAGTACCACGCACCCTCATCATTCATTGATGGGGTGTGGCACGAGATCTATCAGTGAGCATTTGCTGAAGTACTTACGGCGCTTTAGTGTGTACGCATCATACTTGTTGAAATTGTTGGCGCTCTCATAGGGACTCTTCCCACCGAGTATAAACATATGCGCAGCAAAAGCTGCATCTTCTCCATCGCCTTGGCCCAATCTCTACCTCACATTTGCTTCACTCGTTTCCGTGGTGCCTTTACTAGGATTTTGACACCTCGATTACCTGTACTTACCTGCTTGACAACTCCAGCTAACCTTTGTGGCGATGAAGACCGTCCCCACGCCGAGCACCGACGTAGATATTCGTTTCGTTGGGAACGAGGCACGTCAGCGAGACACCCGGCGTATATCGTGTCAAAAGCTCAGAGTGTATTCAAAAAAGCGTACTGGCCGGATCAGCCATTAGCTTGCACGTGGCTGCATGCGGATAAAAAATACATTCATTCGACAGCCTTCGCCCTGGGGTCTGTCACTGGTACCTCTTCCAGGCATTTCTTGGCATCACTTTACCTCGCCATTGCCCATGGCATCGCCTGAGATGCCCGGTTCCCATAGCCGGAGCATTTGACGTGAGATTGCTCAACCACATTTGCGCTTAGCTTTATCAGTCGAAGGCCTCGACGCCTGTCTCGTAAAGCTTCATCAACTCGACCACCGTCATTAGTTCTCCCAGAACGCCCCTAAAACAGAAGACACTGAAGTTTTCTAAGGAAAACCAAGGTCGTCCCGAGATTAGTTTCGAGGTGGTCCCAATCCGAACGACGTCGTTGTGTACATATCAGGCTGCCAGAGTCGAAGAAGCGTAAAGGCCTCTGTTGCAAAACGTATAGTAGGGCGTCGAGAATGCATGAGGGTGACGGAGCGAGACCAAGGACACGAGGCTTGCTCCTTTCCACACTTTATGCACACATCCACACGAACATGCTCAAAGAACTGCCCAGCAGCAGGAACGTGACAATGCCGGCGCCTGCCCTGTCTCCTGTCGTTACGAGCTTGACCGGCCTTTCGCCATTGTTCTTGCCGCCTGCATTTGGATCGCCCTTTGAAGTTCCACCAGTAACGTTAGTGAGCGGGATCGGTGCATCTTCGATCAAAAGGCTTGAGACGGCAGCTAAAACGTTCATGGCTTCCCCGGCGCCCGTGGTTTTGTCGATCGCTATGTCAATGTACCGCCCCAGACTCCAGTAGAAGCCACACTGGCGGCCACTGGAGCCGCCTGTGCACTGCTTGATAGCCGCTTCTGTAGACCTGCGCAAGACGGGGAGAATTTTGGCCTTTGTGTACGGAGCGACCTGCGTGACGAAGGCCAACCATCGATGAGTGAAACCCTTGTAGGCCAACATATCAGGGGTGCATGTGCCACTCCCCGTGGTGCCCTCACAAGCTATTTCTTGGGCAGCCCCAGAATGGAAGAACGTGTCGAGCAACGTGTCCAAGAGTCCATCAAGGGCGACCTTCCATTTAGTAGCTCCCTCTGTCTGTATTGTAGAGTTAGTCAAATCCCTTGAACATCATATGATTCACGACTGACATAATTGTACATGACGGCTGCGCCTTGCGCCAAAACTGCAGCGTTGTACGAGAACAGTGCCTTATTGACATCCGTGCAATTATGGGCAACATGAGCGCCGTCGTATGCGTGCCAGGATTCGCCATCGATGTATTTGACGTTGATCATCCAGTTCCAGACCTTCTCCGCCCGTTGAGCATAGGAATCGTTGCCAGTGTACCGCGCCAGTCGAGCTCCCATATTGAAATGAATCCCATTGGCGATGGCTATGACATTACGTCATTTAGTTGTCCAACGACTACATCAGGGTTGCGAAAGCAGGTAAGATCCGGGCACTACTTACTATTCTTGTACCCATAACCCTGATTGGCAAAAGGTATCTGCCACCGCAGACCCCCTCCGCAAGTCTCATCGTATCGACTCGGATCGGCCTGAGTATTCCACACGGCTTGAGCCAGGGCTAGCCACTGTGGCTGATCCTCTGGCGGATCAGGGAATCCGTTCTCTGCCGCCGTCATGGCGGACATGCCCCAGAATCCTTGATCGTCATTACCCAAAGACATGGTATGGTTCGATGGCATGTAGTCCCTGTTCTCGCCCACTTGGTGCACCATGCCCTGCATCACCACTTGATTGTAACTTGCGTCTCCCGTCCACCTCCAATAATCGATATAAGTCGCCATCATGGCGCCACCTTCCCACCAATAATAGGGTCCTTTACCACTTGAGGGAGGACCTGGCAAAATGCCCGGAGTCTCCCCGGTCTGGTTCCCATGGTAAAACAGCATCAAATCGTAAGCCAAAGAACGCGCTGATTCTCTGATGGACGCTATGGCTGTCAGCGCGAAATCATCGATATGAGCTGGAGGAAGCACGGTATGGCGTCGAAGGTAGTGTTTTGACGCCATCTCGACTGCGGCTAAAAGTCTTACACACCTGACGAGTCAATACTGTACGACAACGCATCAGACCCAATGACAAAGACAAAGGTGCTGATCCACGCCGCTATACATGCTGGTCGTCGGAGCATGTTTCGATGGAGAATGGTAAGGATTCGAGAAAGCTTGGGCAGTATGCCATACGTCGTAAGCCGAGTTTTCCAGAGCGGAGGCCGGCAATCGCAGAAATCGAAAAACTGCAGGCTGGAGACCTACAGTCGGAAGAAGCAAATGAAGTTGAGGCCAATGAGAAACGCGTCTGGCTGGAACTACACGTGCTTCCGTGGGACTTGCGTCATGCGTGGGCGTGAAATGCGAAGCGAGCGACGGGGACAAGTCAAGTCCGTGATGAAGATTGACGGGGTCCGGTCAGGAGGAAACGGAAAGAAGACGCCTGGACAAACGACCACAGTTTGAGATTGGCAACACATGCAACTCTGATCCAAAAAGTCGAGGGGGAGAGGGCGACAAGGTTGCAAGGTAGGCAATTGGCAAAATGCAGCCAAGATTCGCGGAGGCGGATGGACGGCGAAGGTAAAAGCAGGGCACAGCGGAGTTTGAGGCCAACCCATGGATGCTTGTTGCTGGAACGGTAGGCCAGACCGAGGACAGAGAACCGCCAAGGAACATTTGACTTTGTGCTAATTAGCCACATTGCTGATTGTCAAGGTTTCGAGTGGCAGGACGGTGGATGGGCGCGAGCCGCCAGCTCTTGGCAGATGAGACGCTATCGACAAGCGCAGGCGACGATACCTCGGGCACGCCTTCCATTTGGTCACAAGCGCCTGGGCATGGCTGCATGATCAGGCCCGTGCTCGCCGTGTGCTGGCGAGGCTTCGTTATCTCGAAACCATCACCACACAAGATGGTGGGAAAATTTTGGAGGGGTGGCTGGCAATGTTGGCGCGTCCAGGCTAGCAAAGTCTACAAGCCTTACGGCGTGTTCATCTGACCAGAGTTCGTTGACACACTTTGTCGACAATTGAGCTGACGCGTCCTTGGGGTCGTATAGGGTTATGAGCCCGGGCATGTCGACATTTCCAAGTGTCAAGCTTCGACAAAGTCCTCAACGGTGCAGCACCGGACGCCACCGAAGAGTGCAGTCCATTGTTTGGATGCAGCCGAGACTGGAAAGGCAAAAAGTTGAATTTGCCTCTGCTATTGCACCTAGCGCCTGGGGCTCCACCCTCGTCTCATGAACCAGAATTGCTACTACTAGTCTTCAACGAGTGCCCGCCCGACCAAATCCTGTGTGCACATGGCTTTGAGACAACCACTCCGGCTCAACCGCGAACATCGCTGATGAGACGTCCTTGGGCACAAGTGGAGGCAATGGGAGTTTTTCGGGATTCTCCAAGACCTCCACAATGCAAGAAGATGGCAATTTGACCCAAGTTCGCGTCTTTCGCGACTCGCACCTGCCCGAAATGAGGTAGACAAGCTCTTACGCAGGATGCACTTGGACGGGTCACGCTTCCGTGCTCTGGAATTCTTTTTTCTCGTCCAGCGCTTACTGCTGAGGGTGTCTCGATATGGACACCAGTTTGTTTCGAGACCCATTAAGCATTCGGGCACCGGTGACTTTCTCAAAGTACATGAGAAAGGCACATTGCCCAACAAATTCAGCATTGAGCGTTTTACCGAGCTAGATGAGCAACAAATCGCCCACTTGGCGGCCTCGTTCCTCACTGATATCGCGCATTCCGAGATTCCTCTAGACATTCATACATTGAATCTTTGGGCGCCAAATTCCTCCATTTGCCTCCTCAAGTTAAGCCAACGCTTGCAATGGTCCGTTTCAATGTACACGGCTCCCTGTCCTCCTAGCTTCGACTCGGGCAAAGACTGATCAAGGTGAAGAAGCCTGCATACACCTGCGTTGCGGGGAATTCGCACAGGAAAGCCACGTCTATCAGCATAGGAAGGGAAAGGCGGGAAAGGTCTTGTTCAGAGCCCTGCCTTCTTGTATTTCCTCGTCGCTGTAGGCGGCATAGACGATCAATTGACGATGCTTGTTATGGATCGTGAAATAGGTTATACCACTGTTGATCAGTACCATGATCAGCATTATTACTCTATCTTCTGACGCTTTGATCTCTCTCAAGTTGAGTACAATGCTTCTCTGCTTCGTTTTTCTCAACTTACTTTTCGCTATCATTGCCAGGCGCCCATCGCGAGATGATGTCGTGTTCACGAGAGGCTAGCAGCTCGCCGTCAGTGCGCCGACCTCCGGTTTGATAGATGATGGCGAATTCATCTTTGTCCGTCGTGATGTTAAGCTGCCAGTTGCACTCGCAGTGACGCGTGCACTCGCAGTGACGCGTCACATTGGAAAATGTCCATGGC
Source organism: Aschersonia sp. MBC 735 (assembly GCA_030783925.1). Classification (NCBI taxonomy): domain Eukaryota; kingdom Fungi; phylum Ascomycota; class Sordariomycetes; order Hypocreales; family Clavicipitaceae; genus Aschersonia; species Aschersonia sp. MBC 735. The sequence goes on along the minus strand of JARJRV010000061.1, from coordinate 63,126 downwards.
TTAGGGGAATGCTCGCATTGATCGGCTTCAACAGCTGTCAGCTTGTTAGCGAGTAGCATCGCTCCGACGATTCTGATCAGCCACATCTTGTCCTCAGGAGATCAGAGACAGGAGAGATGAATAGAAGAACGGTCGTCGAAATGTGAACAAATCCCATGCACTGGGGTAGCCGGACTTTCCATCACGAAGCGAACAAGTATCAAATCGAGTCTTTCATCCTAAGGGAAATCGTCGATCGACAGCACCGTGGTAATTACATAATCACAGTTCACGATCTCATTCGTGAGAACAGGGGCAAGATGCTGAGCTGACGGAAACACGAGGCCCGTCTCTCAGTCTTGCAGCCTTGTCTTGAGTGATAATCGCTACTGAGGACACGTATTATGTATGGGGCACCAGCCGATTCACCCTTCGGATTTTCGGTACGGAGGCTAATTATCTAGACGAGCGAGCATGGAGATAGCGTTCAGACTAAATGAGATGGAGACATGAAGTCATGGGTACCTCATGAGTCTTCAAAATTGCCATTACATTTGCCTTAAAAAAACCAAACTTGGCTGCTACCGGAGGTTTTCCCACGCCCGATACAGTCATAACTCTTTCTTCGCGCTTGCCATCTCTTTATTTGGCGTTTCGAATCTTGCGGCCGCGATATTGTTCACGGAAATGACAAGGCTGAGGATGCTCCCGCAGAACTGTGCCGAGGCGAATCTACTCAACCACATTGGCTTGCAAGACGACGCGTAAATTTCATCCGCGTCGACACGATGAACTGAGTCATGCGAGGTATAAGTGACGATCGAGGCCCTGTATCCTGTGCAGATCACGTATCGCGATAATACAAGTGGTCGATCTTGATGCTCTAGAGCTTTCCGCGGCTTCGACGCAGCATCGGTGAGCAATTTCAACAGCGCGCTTCCCGTGCCTGGATGCGCGCCTACGGACACAACCAGGATATTCCTTGAAAAATCCATCCACATCAAGCAGCGATTATCTTATCGTTTCAGAAACCTCGGCACTGGCTGGACTATTTACAGCGTGGTTGTCAGGCCTTCCAAGACCTACTTGGTAAGGGGCCTGATACGGTGCACGATACTATTCGTGTACGCCGACGAAGGCGAGTCATAATCCGTAACGTAGATGGAGATCGACACGCGTCCCTGGCCAACGACGTATGTCTCGCCCGGAAGCGCACAGTCCCCATTGATGCAGGCATTGATGCCCGCCGCGAACGGCTTCAAATTTGCATAGGTGAACGTCCCCTTCTTCGGATCAAACACCGCTTCATTAACCTGCGCATTGCCATTCATCCTCGTGTGTACAATTTTCGGGCTCGAGTTATTGGCAGTCAGCGGGGGGATGTTGACCGTCAGACCGTACCCCAGGGGGAGGAGCGGCGCTCCCTTGGGCACGCTATTGACGACCTGGTTGACGACTTTGACGCTGACTTGGGCGATCCATGTGGCTTCGTTGGTCTCATTCTTGATGTCGAGGAAGGAGAGTTTCTTGTTGCTTGCTGAGATGGCGATGCTGGGAACTGATCGCTCCGTGGCGACGTAGCTACGCAGTGAGTGTCAGTTTTGCTTTTGTGGTTGGCCAGTTTGACGAGCGAAAACTCACGAGGATCCAGCCGTCCCGGAGAGGGTCCATATAAACGGCCCAAGATTCGTGCCAAAGTTGGGCCCGCTTACATGCAGATCGGGGACGCTGAAATTGGCATATCGAGGAAGAACATAATCCAGGGCGACAAAGGTGGTGGCTGCTGGTGTGCCGTTGTAGTACCAAATGTGGTTGTCGTGGGGATCAGGTCCAACCTGTGGGTGTTCAGAATCAGTCAGTAACCACAAAACAACGCCGGCAAGGCAAGGCGAGACTTACTGACGGCGCACCCTTGGGCACGAGATTGAACTGCGCAGCGCTTGTCAGGTTGGCCTCGGTGGTGAATTCAGAGCGGCCGCCTTGGCCACTCTGCTCGTCGGATGGCGCAACGATCCAAACTGCAAGAGACATTCCATGGTCAGCAGAGTTGTTCATGCATCTGTGACAAATGTCGTACGTACCGTTGTGACCGGCTTTTTTCAGCAGGCGGTACACCTCTCGCAGATTGCCCGAACCAAAACCATCGTCATTGGTGAGAAGGATGTTGATTGCCCGGCAAGCCGAGGCACACCCGACCGCCGCGTACGCAATGGTTGAGAACCGCATCACGTCAAGTCAGAAGCTTGCAATTGAGCAACAATGAGCCGAATGCTTTGACAGCTAGGTACTCCAGAGACGCGGCCATCAGGATCTCCCATAAATATAGGACTTCTACCCCTCCCACCCTGAGCTCCCAATGAATCACCTCAAAGTTCAGCACGGATACCTGGTGTGAAATGCAGCTTAGCTCGGTATGTCGCCGAGGGGGCGATGTGGCTGCACGTTCCTGGCTAGCGGTGCATTGATTGGATCGTGTGTCCCGTGCAGGAACCATCTCGGGAACCGTCTGCCCTGCTCGTTGACGTCTTTTGTCTTTAAAACCGGGCAGGCTGGTGGGACATTGGACGCATGTCAGGCGGCTGAGCTGCAGAGCTGAGAAGTCTGCGTTAGCTTGCTGCATGTTGGACGTCACTACGCGTCACCGGTGGCCGGGCGTTGGGTTTTGGGAGGGAAGAGGCCATGAACGACGATGGCGCGCTGGCAGTTGCTTTTAGAGTCGGCCCTCGACAGAATCAGATCGGCATCGTTCGCGCGCATTCTCGTCTTCGAAACATTGTAGCTTCCGTTTCGTGTACCTTCTGGTTTTTGTGTCGGGGTCGATTGAAGGGTACTGATAAACTTGTTAGGGAGACCAGCAGCATGAGCGCGTCATTGGGCCCCCTCCGTCATCCAGCAAATATCGTCATACCGTAGCCCTGCCTCGAGACAACCCTGATGAGAAGGTTTTCGCTCATAATTCGACAAGGGTGAAATCGAAGCCTCGCTGCATCGAAAAGACTCACACTGGCTTGGTCAGCGTGGCTGCGGCAAATAGTGCCTGCGCAAATTGGTGGGTCTCAGACTCCCGGGGAATCCCGAGCAAACGCAGGTAACTAACGGCAACAAGACGACAATGAGATTCATGCCTCGCCCAATAATGATGAGACTGAGATCACTTAGCCAGTGCTTATCCCTTGACGCGACGAGACAGCCGCAGACTCTTTCAAGTAGGCCACCCTCGCCACCTGCAGGCGGAGGACGCAATGGCAGTCCTGTTGTCGTTGGTCCATATTGTTTTCTCCAGGATCCTGGGGAAACATCATGACCAAACTCCATCAGCACGGACCCAGCCCATTTTGGCTGAAAGACAGCCATTTGATCCCTGTCCGACACCACAAGTTCGGAATCGCCGTCTCGATGCGCTTCGTCTTCTCGAAAGAACTTTCCCTTTGGGCGATTGGCAGGCGCGATAATGAGGTCAAGCAAATCCTACTTCTCTTGATAAATCACCACGTTCAGACCGTGTTTCTTCTCCGTATTGTCAAGAGAAGGGTACTGAACATGGCTTAAAGAAGCTAAGATCGTAAAGAGCAGAAAGTTGAACCCAAAGAAGGTTAAGAAAGTCGGTCCTTATGTGTGGGACGATCGCGATGATCTTTGCCAAGTCGTAAGTGCACACGAACTCATTTCCAAACAGGCGTAGAAATGACTCCGAGTATAGCCCTTGCCAACTATAGCTTCGAAGGCCGTGAACCTGGGAGTCCGCATCTACTGGCTTGACAAAGTATCTTTCACATCGACTCATAACTTGCGGGATCCCATCAGCATCAATTTGCCCGACGGAGTGGCCTTGGTGTCTTTGATGATTGGAGATTGCCATTTCCACTAGACCTCTTCGAGGCGGAGTAGTATAAATCTGCATCTGCGGGCGGTCTGTCTGAGTCTACTTGCTGCTTTTCATGGAGGTGACCTGCCTTTAGACAAAGATACACAACTCTGAGAGCCACCTTTATGGGGTTCGTCTGGCGATGCAGATAACTTCTACTGTCTCCAAAATATAACCGAATCGAGTAGTTGGATTCGGCGTGAAGCAGTACGCACAAAGGTAAGGACGAACGTCCGATGGCAGCTGCGGACAGACTTATATCAAGACACAGGGTCGAATGCATCTGATCACGAGAGAGGACAGCGCATCTAAGCAAGGCCGTGGCTGGCGGTCCATCGAGGATCGTCGAGTCGCCATTTATCACACCTGCCTCTCAGCCAACAAAAACGTGCAGTGCTGTGAGTCCTGGGTGACAAGAGGACCGTCACGCTGTCCTTCATGACACATGACTGGTTGATGTGCTGTTTCCTCCACTCCTCATTCAAAGTGGAAATTATATCTTCCGGGCGGCGAAATCCGACTTCGCAAACCAAGCATCTCTAGTTTTCTGTCCGTTTTGCGTCATGAACACCCTTTGGCCACATCTAAGACCAAGGGGACACAAAGCCGCAATGCTCCACGAAGACAATGTCACGCCAATGCCTGGCAAACGAATTATCGCGTGACGCAAAGCCAGTTCGCACTAGAAAGCGCTTCATTTCGTCCACGGCATCATCATCACCCTCGATGGACTCATACACGACAGCCTTGTAGTTCGCACCGTACACCCGAAAGCGTTACACGCTGGAGGTAAAGAATCGAGCCGGTCGTTTGTCTACAACGATCTTGCGACTTGCCTTGCGAATCTCAACCACCGTAGCACTCGGCCGTGTGTGGCATGAACGTTATGGTCATTTGTGCGGCCTTTGCCGTAGGCGGATCCCGGCCAAGACCACCGGAAAAGCTCTCAAGGTTTGCACGAGCGTCTTGTTTGGGCCTCAATGAAGATGGGCAATTGAGCTTGTTTGATTGCCTCTCGAATCATCTGCAACAGTGCTGCACTCTCGCGTTCTCTTGGCCGAAGGATAACGTCTAGACACACTCGTCCTAGCCGACACCGAGTTTCTTGGAATGTTCATGATGGGCAGCATACTAAGCACTTACAAGCAGGCGAACGCTTTTGCAGATCGTATCTCGCTCAAAACTTGAGTTCTGGTTCGTGCGTATCTTGCGGCATCTGCAGAGCCAGCACGTAGGTACTATGGTTGCTGGAATAAGGAAGTCTTTGAAGGTCGGCGGATATCAGTTCAGTCTGCCCACCTTCAAGAGCAGACTTCGTTCACAGGGTGATCAAGCCATCATGCCGAGCTGCATGTATGTCGTTGGCTCAGTATCGCAAGCCTTTCGTATCACAATGGCCTGCTGCTCAAAATGACATCATTTCCACCCAACAGCTTCGAGTGCTGAGGCAAGCAGTCGGCTGGAAGACGCACGTGACTCTCCAAAAAGATATATACTATGCGACTCTGCCATGGATTTCTCCTCGAGACCTTTACCGTGACCAGCCAACACCGCCTCAGCGTGATACGGTTGACCATTGTTTCCTTACCGTTACACGTTAGTGCCCCCCAATTTCTCTGCACATTTTTCGCTCCGTCGTCTGTTTGTCTTGCCTGCCTTCTATTGTTGTTAAACTTGTTTGCTAACTGATGTTCAGGCCGCCTAGTGACGCGTGATGTGGTCGCGCATTGAGGGCTTAGGGGCTGGGTTTGCTACCTGAGCTTGGTCAAGTTCTGCATTGTCGCCCGTCACGAACCAGATGCTGAATGCCCGGCAATGCCTATCTGCGTGCAATTTGAAGCTGAAAACCGAAACTAGGAACATGAATTCGACATCCGCATGCATGCGAACTGTAGCTAATCGAGGTCTCGAATGAAGAGAGATCGCACATCTTTGACACCCATGTCATTGTTGGTCACCCTAGGGCTCACCACGGTCCAACTGGCAACTCCATTCATTAACCTGCAATCTGATCATACGTCACGTCGCCATCAGCTCAATCGTAACTCATGCCACAAGCTGCGACGGTGGAGAAGAAGTCCACCCTCGCGATTCCCCGAACGAGTGTGAGCCGCTGTCAAACTGTTTCTCCGGGCGCGCTTGGCACGAACCTGAACAAGCTTTTAACCCCGGCATTGCCAAGCGACTATGTGCGAGAAGAGTGTCCCGAGGCATCCGTCACGCCGAGACTCGCCGCGGGGAGCGTCATCCGAAGTCGTGGCCTTCTCTGCTTTCCACCACGGACTTTTTGTCATCGAGCTTCGCTACTGTTCGGGGCGTCAGACAACTCTTCGATTGGGGGCTGGAAGGACACGTTCTTTAGTATTGGGTGTGTGAGGATCCTTGTCCACCGCGTGGCACAACCGTGCGCAATCCTCCCAAGCTCCTCATTACCTGTTCTGTGGTAAGAGGACTGCCCTGGTTTCTATCTTGAACCCACTCAGCACGCATATGCCTAGCCAAGATTGGCTTGTAATTCGCTACCGGACCACCAGAAAGACACGTCAGCACCGCATACCAAGGTTGGAATGCATGACAACTACCGACTCTGACGTGGGTGTTCAGATGGCGCTCACGGATGGCTGCACGGATGACTTGGCAGTCCTGCTCTTACTTCGGAGATATTATACGGTTGGGCGCGCCTGGCTCTGCAGTAGATCCGGGCCACCATGGCCCGTCGTGGGTACGAAGGCGCATTTCTCCCATGTCAGAGGTGATTGCTGCGGGGACCAGGGCTGTCATCCTGGGACCTGTGGGTTTCGGTCGTCGCAGAGTACGACAGGCTTGCTGTGGCTCAAGTCTTAAATGCGGTTGTTTGCGGAGGACGAAATACCTGTGCGTACAATCCATCGGGCCTAGAACAAATCCTTGATTGATCAACTGGCCATGTCGAGATCGGCAGATCGTGCCGGTCGTCGTGCAACGTCAGGATCGCCGCGTTGTGACGCACCTGGCCAAGCCATCGAGCCGCGATATTCACGTTCTGAAAAGGGCCGATGGGCCATGTACCCTCATGTTTGTTGACGGCACCTGAAACGTCAGTCCACGTGCCCTTTCGCTGTCGCAGGATCCGTCTACCGCCGGACGCCTTGGTCCCTCCGCTTAACGACGACGACGGCTTCACTGTAGCTGACCTCTCGCCCTCGTCGCTTTTTGTGTGCTGACAAAGACTTCCGAGCTTGATCATCTGCAAACATTTTCTAAGGCTGTTCGAGGTTGTGGAGAAAGGTCGAAGACGAGATGGGCAATGTCAGGCGCAGTGCCAAGGGATTGATGAACAATCAGCTGTGATCGAGTTAAACAATCTCGCAATCGACCAGTTTCTGCTGCGTCGCGGCCAAAAAGTTTGGCCGTGATCCTCTTCATGCCCAGAGCAACGCGCGCGCGCAAGTTAGTGCGTGGAAGGACCACACCCACACATAAACAGGCAGTGAGCCACAGAACGGTTTGATCGCGACTGGTCTCGAAATAGAAGGAGCCAGGTGACTGGCAAGCACAGTGCCCGCACGAAGGGGAGTACTCGGAAAAAAAAACCATCGGTTGGGCTTTCCTCTAATGACTCCATTGCTGACGCTTATGCCGCCATTAAACTGGTCGATCGGCCAGTACCCAAAATGTCGGGGAGCTGATTCACTCAACGATGCTAAGTGAACAGGCGACTTCAACAATATCCCTGGAAAAAAGGGTCACCACAGCCGAGGCTTCAAGTCGTGTACTCTGAGCGAACATCCGTTTGTCAGCTGGTACTGCCATCCGGCTTCGGAGTCACCGATGGCGCCCGACGGAAGAATTGCGAACTTTGTTCAAGCCGGTGCGCAGCTTCCCTCTTTGTTTGACCCACGGGCGAAGAGGCAAACTGTTTGCTCCGATATCTAGAGGCACAAGAACTTGTGACACGTTTGTCAACGCAGCCGGCTTCAATATCGTTGCTCCAGTGCCGTCCACCAATATATTCATCTGTACGTGCCATATCCTGGCATTGCTTTTCTGTCAAACTGCGCAGCAAACGCTTATTCTTGCCAAAGTGTCCTCCATCGTTATTTGTTTTACAGTGCTGAAGCTTCGGAACGCGCGAGTGCGTCATGATCAACTCATCGCTAGGTTTCGACTCGCGCGTGGATTCACATCTCGATAGGGCATCTCACGTCACCTCCGCGCCTGTTCTGACTGGACTTGTGGATTTGATATGTTTTAGGCGTCCACGCTTACGTAGCCCTACGGCTTGAATTGGTTTGACGAGCGTTTGCATCGTCCTCGTGTTCTCAAGGTGAATTGGCAAACGTTTGACTCAGCAGAAGCCAGTGGGACACCCCAACCATTTGAGCAGCTGAACAGGGCAGCAGAGCCGAGTGTCTCGATATACGAGGAACGCCCATCTCGCATGGGTCAGCTGAAATTTGCGCCCCTTCACACCGTTATGAACAACGAAGCTTGCGGCGGATCAACATCATTTTCGAGAAGTAAGATGCCATGATATGTCAAGAACACACGAGGCCGGCGCTATCGCAGAGCAGGGCCGATTGACCCTGTGCGAGTCAGCGCTTGAACAGTCGTAGCGGCCATAGTCACTTGAGGATCACGCCGGGCTCCGAGACGACTGTTCCCTTGTGACACGCCATGAAATCCTTCATTGAGAGCCTCAGCCCCGAGGCGTTACGTCACATGAAAACATCGCTTAGTAGCCCCGAGGCCGGCTTGGTGGGTGGATGAGGGCCGGGCCACAGCGATTGGCATTTGATCTATCCTTGAATAGAACAACCAAGTTTAATTCACCCGTATTTGAGCCCTACGACCCAGCTCCTCGGGACGCCGCCCGATCTATGCATGACATGACACGGACCCAGTCGAGCCAGTATAGGCGAAGTCAAACGGCATTGTCCCTATGAAACGGAATCCTTCTGAGCCTACTCACATTTTTTAAAAGTAGCCACTTCATCGTCATGAACCCACCTTTTGTGAACCCGTGGAAGCGAATCAGAGCCTCGAAGCCGTTTAGTTGTGGTGGTGATGAAACCAAGAAAGTCATCAGATCAAACAGGCAGTGCCCGGTGAAGATGTTGAGCTCCTTGTGTCCCTGGAGTCCGTCGTATTTAAAGACAGATGATCACGCTCTAACGAGGTGACGGATAGAGCTTATTCGCTTTCCATACGACAGCCATGGCACGTTTGTTTGCATTTGCACTTTTTACCAGCCATGTCCTAGGCTTAGACGGCTGGACCATTGATCATGTCAGAGGACTCAACGATACATTGAACGGAAAGGTCCGGGTCCTCGAACCTCTCGCCAGGCCGTGTTTCTCGTTATACGAGGGCCATCCGGTCGCCGTGAACACGACAGAATGTTCCAAAATCCAGGACAACTATTCCTCACCGACCTTTCGCAGTAATCACCCGGGCGCGTACATGTACGAAGAGTCTTCCATGTGCGCGTCAAATAAGACCTCAACAGATCAGTGTTTGCTCAACGTTTCCGACCCGAAGGACGTGAGCGCCTTCAAAGGCAAGAGTTGCAACCAAGGCGAGGTTCCTTCGTTCTATATCGAGGTTAAGGAAGCCAACGACGCTGTTCAAGCATTCAAATACGCCGCTGCAAGCGGAGGACACTTGGTCATCAAAAACAGCGGCCATAGCTTCCAGAAAGACAACAGCCGCAAGGGAGCACTGATGTTATGGACACGCAACTTACGGACTCTGCAGCGTGACAAGGCCTTCGTGCCCGAGGGATGCTCCTGCTCCGACACGTTCAGCGTCATCACGACGGGTGCTGGAGTCAACTGTGGTGAGGCTTATGACTTCGCGGAAAAGAACGATGCCACCATTGTTGCTGGCTATTCGCCCACGGTCGGGCTTTCCGGTGGGTTTATACAGGGCGGGGGCCACTCCGTGCTGAGCCCGTCTCTTGGCCTGGCGGTTGACCGTGTTGTTCAATTCACCGTTGTGACCCCAGACGGTCAGGTTCGAAAGGCGAACAAATGTCAGAATCAAGATCTCTTCTGGGCCCTTCGTGGAGGCGGTGGGGGTACATTTGGGCTTGTCCTCGATGCCACTCATCGCGTCGAGCCGAGGATTCCCATTGCCATTGCGTCTATCGGCGTCAGTTCTAGTAACAAGACTGCCGTTTACAGCTTCATGGAGGGGCTGATCGACAACACTATCGACCTAGCCAAGGACGGTTGGGGCGGCCACATTTACGGCGACAAGATCGTTTACTTGAATCCCAAGATGGAGTCCATTGGTCGAGCAGAGCAATCGATGAACAAGATGATCGGACTGGCGGCTCTGCACGGTGGCACAGCAAACATCAGCATCGTCCCCAGCTTTCACACCGTGTACAGAAACCACATCATTCCTAGTGCACAGCCTGTCGGCCTGCTCACCTTGATCAATCTCCGGCTCATGCCAGACACAGTTTTCACTACTCCCGAGCTCAGTGAGAACTTGAAGAAGTACATGAAAGACTTCATCGACGCTGGAAATCTGCCTTATATTCCAGTGAGCGGCCCTTACGCGGTCGAGAAAGCAATCGAAGGAACATCAGCGCTGCCTGCGTGGAAAAACACAATTTGGGAGTTCGGCGATGCAGCTTACTGGAAGTGGAACCAAACTTTCGACGAGCGAATGAAAACTGTAGAACTGGTGCAGGATCTAAGCTCGAAGTACAAGGACTTGGCTTCGACCGGCGCCTCGTACAGAAACGAGGCGAATCCCTTCAACGCCGATTGGCGTCGCGACAATTTCGGGGATTCATATGATCGACTACTCGAAGTCAAGCAAAAATATGATCCAAATGGCCTTCTAAAGTGCTTCAAGTGCATCGGATGGACGGATGAAGACACGAAGGCGTCGTGCTTCGGCTCATTTGAGGCCTCCAAAGCCTGAAGGCTTCAACTCCTGGGATAATTGGCGAATGGCGTGTTGATGGGGAGGCAAGATTGCATCTGATTGCGGCCGCCTGAAACAATGTATGCTTATGTAGAACAGAAATGTAACAGTTTATTTACCATGGCATGACCTCCGGCAGCCTTGTAAATTTTTGGATAGAATAGCATTTCGTTAGACCCCCCCAAAAGGATATATTTCTTTACTGAATCGAGGCGATTTGACCTAAAAAATCTGCTCGGGAGTAAACATTGCTTCAATGCACTTGAAATCTTTAGAGCACTCATGTAGAAAATCGAGTGCATGTTTGGGCCTCTTCAGGCTCTTCGTTTTCTCCTCATTGTTTTGTAGTCAGCTTCATCAGCTCGGTATTGGTGACATGCAGGACACAGTAAAAATTGCCCACAAGAGTACGCTGATTCCGATCGGGTCCGACGGCCTGTAATTATGGGTCAAGATGAGTTTGTCGGCATCAACGAGGGCCTGAACAAGCAGCTCAATTGAGGCTTTCAGAAAGCTGAATGAAAGTCGTGCTGCGCTGACATTCTCTAGCCATAAGGACCCTAGGCGTGGAGCCTGAGAGGCCAATGGCCAAATGGTCCGCTCCTTGCAAAGAGGTCAATCAAGCTGGAAGCTGCCAATCTCGCTCTGTTCAGTGTGTCACCTTCCTTCTCTTGCACAGTTTGCTGCCATTTCAGAAGGCTCATCGGAACATGTTCAGCAACTGCTGCACCGGCCACGCGTGGGTATCCCTGTACTTCTCCACCATTGTTCGGATAGCACGGCGCTCGTAGGCATCTGTGAAGTAATCTCCGTACACCTGAATGCCAAAGGCGGCATGAACAAGCGCTGGGGGTGAAGCCGGGTTGCAGAGTGCTATGCCACTTTGCTCCACTAGCAGAGCTCTCACCTCATTCTCGGCATGCCGCCAACTGGATCGAGAGGCTGAACTTGTACTACCGAGACTCAGATCAGGCTTCGTTTCGCGCACAGTGACTAACTTACTTGATCCGAGGGTTCTCCGCTACAAGCACGGCTTTGGCCAGGAGGCTGAGTTGCATGCTCGTGACTTCAACGTCAGATCGATACCAGACTGTAGGGAATATTTCACCACGGGATTTGTCAGCCGGCCGTTTGTAGATTGGCTGGATGTCCGCCAGAACGTTCGTCTCCAAATGCTCTTGTTGTTCTGTTAAACGTTCTGGCAGTATCGGTCAGCACCAGTTCCACGAGAAAACCTCAGGGACGCGGAGCTCACCCCATTCTTGCGGTGAAGTATCGCCCCATTTCCACTTCGCCACTTGGACGAGATGCATCACGCTCTTGTTAGCCGGGGATGCGCTGCGCCAGAACTCCGGCGCCAGCATAATTTGAGGGGCCTCCAGACGGGTGAAGGAATGGTATATTTCTTGCCTCAGTGCCATCCAGTAGGCGGCTTGCATGAGACTTTGGTGTCCGAAGACAGACTGCGGCGGCGCACTTCTGAGGACCGCATCAATGATGGCGAGAAAATTGACTTTCTTCACAGGGCCTGGGGGATTATCATCTTCCTTGGCCAAATCAAGGTGATCTCGCTCATCTTCACGGTCTATTTCTTCGAGCTGACGGAGGATGACCGCTGTGGCAAAAATGCTATCTCGATAGTCATCGTCTTGCACGTCATGAAATTGCCGGAGCGCAGGCATGCATTTCAGCATATATTCGACTGCCGAATGCTCGTCCAGGTGAGGTAGAAGCTGGCCATGGTAAAAAACACCCTGCGGCGTTCCGTACTGCGGGAGGCGGCATAGATGACGTGCAGCAACCGCAAACATGGCATTTAGAAGATGAGGATGCTCCTGAGCTCGTAAGGGTACGACCAATTGAAAGTGCCGGCTCTCATCGCACAGATCAAACTGCGACGGCATTAGCAGTCAGCAATACTGCGTTCCGCCATATGACCTCACCCAGTGCGATATCTCTTCGATCCAATGGCGCAATAGACACGCTTCCTGGGCGTTTTGTAAAGGAAAGATCGATTGACGTCTTGCCGTTGATGGATCTTTGCGTTCATTTAAAGACGGTTTGTCTAGAGCAATAGAACCGGGATGCTGTGGCGATGACGACCTTGACTTGTCGGCTCTAGCGCTGTAAAAATCCGATATGACAGGACCAATAGACGGTAAATACGGCATCGATCCATTGAGCAATAGCTCAGGTGCATTTGCGCATTGGGGTTGCACCTCAGCTGGAGGTTGAGTGGCCATTGTATTTTGAAAAGCGGCCACATCATCGAGAAGGGCGGGCAGCACAAGGCCCTGGTTCGAGGGTGAATCAAGCGAACCTTCAATAAAATGAGAATCGTTGCCCTTGTGATCTTGGATCGGTTCGCCCTCCGCTTCGGTGATCGGTGATTGAGGCACTGTCACACCTTGCTCGGAAGTTGCGTGACTGCCAGCAAAGGAGGCATTTCGAGCGTGATATCGAACTAAAGGGCATGGATGAGCTCGAAAAAGAGGTGAAGAAGCACCGCGCACTGGGACAGAACACACAATGTCGAGCCTCACTATTGACCCATTTCTGGTCACGGGAGAAGTTGATAGTCGATCCTTGCTTGAAAACAGTCCTTCGCGCAGGCCTCGTGCATGGGAGATCTTTCAACTGGCATCGCCGGCATTTTGGTCGTTCTTCATCGCCTAGCCACCATGGTCAGAGTCTCCAAGATCATCCTCATTCCGACCACCATCGCGCACGTCATTCTGCGTTTTGTCCGTCATCTTTCAACGCTCTAGAACGGCTCACATTTGACATGCTTCTCTGCCTGTCATGTCAATACAATGCCAATTGTATCAGGATGTACACTTACCTTTGCACTGATTGCAAGGTTGCTTGACGGCAGGCATCCCAGCCCTTGACATATGTCGCAGGTCCACGAGAACGGGTGCCGATGACACGAGTCCCAACGATCTGGACGTAGCAGAGAGAGAGGACCGCGGGGCGGGTCTGTGCTACGCGCATGAGCAGCAAGGAAGTTCTTGTTTACCTCTCTTGGTCCAAAAGCGCTTTGATCCTGGCGATGCACCACTTGAGACACTTGGACGACGAGCCAATCGCGAATGTTATAATCACGATGACGGCAGACGGCAGCAGTAGTCGGATTGAGTCGGCGAGGCAAATGATTGGCGACGAACCACCAAAGTGGAACTGTTTGTGGTCGGCAGCGGACCAACACTAAAGGAATTGCAATGGGATTTCTCGATAATTTGGCGCGGGGTGGCAGTTGGACTTCTGCTGAAGATCGGGGATATTGACGATACTTTTTGTCAAAGGCAATGCTCGAGGATTGAACACTTTGCGGTAGCTCTCTGAACATTGCGTGACCCATCGCTTCGTGCCATTACTCCAACAAAGCCAGATCATCTGCACCGACCAAGGTTTCGGCTAGCTTGCGACGAGGCCTCTCCGTCAGTGTTTGAGAACAGTTTGGTCAAGTCGAGCAGTTCTCGATGGCGGCCTGCCAGTAGAAGACTTTCGGTGGGCCCGCACCCTCACCCGCGCCTCTTGGCAAGTGCGCTCCGCCCGGAGTAACTTTGCACTCGCTTCGAATACGACCATTTGCCGCGCAACTTGCAAAACCTCAGGGGTGCCGGAAAATCTGACGTAACTACATTGAATAAGCATACAGCACAGAGCCCAGAGATGAGAGCATTCTCCTCCGAGTGTACACCTTGCTCTATTTCGATATTTTTCCGCAGTCTGGCTGGGTGCGTACCCCAAACTCGCTGCGGGGATGCGGGGATGGCTAGTGTAAGGGAATTGCGGCACCCATGCTGACCTTCAGCGCCCACAGCAGCCCGCAGTCTCCTGCAGCCGCCCGCGGCCGCTCGCGCGCGGGGTCGGAATTAACAGGCCCATATTCGGGCCCAAAAAGGTCCCGATTCTCGAGGCGTCGCGCCGCACCTCACATTTGGATGTGATTGAAATGGCTATGTCTGGGCGCGGCGGGCAAAGCGGGTATGCCTACACATGACTTTGGAAATTCCACAGGGCCTCGACTCGTGCATAACCGGGTGAGCCCTCTCGTCTACGGAGTTACTAGACGGCGCTCAAATCAAGCAGAGTTTTCATGTTGGACTTTGAAGGCCTGACTGCGACGCCTGTTCTTCCATAGTCCCATACCTTTGAATTGAGCAGTGTCAATCGCACACTCTTTTCTTCGTCCACTGAACTTGTCTAGGTAATATACTCGATTATCTGGTCTGTTGAGACTTCCTTCTGCTTCGACCTGGCCAAAAAAGGATGAGATTAGGGCAAGGCTTGGGGCTTATTCGGCAAGCTGCAGCATGACCGCCCTCCATTCATCAGCTGCATTGTAGAGCTATATGTCTTTTCCAACAAATCTTTTTCCATGACCACGAAATACAAGTCATCCTTCAAAGTCTCCCCATTGACAGGAGGAAACGGAAGAGTCCTGTCTGTCATTCGATAGCCACGTCTGATGTACCAGTCGATGAGCTCCGTCCTCCGCCAAATGACAGACATCTCCAAGATGCGAATGTTGAGCTCGTCACGCGCGAGCTTTTCGGCCTCGGAGAGGATCGTCTTGCCCAATCCACCACCTTGCCGCGAGGGATCTACGGCAAACATGCCAAAGTATCCAATGTTGTCGGCTTTTGCCTCAGTTTCACAGCACCCAACGAGCGCACCGCACTCATCGTGCGCCACGAGGACCAGGCTGTTTGGTCTCGTGATCTTGGCGAGGATACCGTCCTGGTCGATGCGCTCACCAGAAACCAGATCGGCTTCTGTCGTCCACCCCGCACGACTGGAATCGCCTCTATATGCGGATTGGACGAGACTCTGCACACTTTCAACGTCGGCTGCGGTGGCCTTGCGGAGCGTGAGTTTCCTTCGGGGCGTTGCCATGGCAAGTATTTCGCGGTGTATGATGGGTCCACAGAGTGTGGGATACAGATGCAGAAACCGGTGCTTCCCGGAAGTATATTCGTGAAAACTCGTCTTGCAATTGCTGCACTCTCGATTTACTCAAGACGGGTGAGTTTTTATTCCTCTGGCCGCGTCGTCAACTCAAGGGCGCCAATGACATATTGACAGTATCTTCTTGGGGCCGAGAAGGTCAGTGGGAACAGTAAGACGCGCGACGATCCAGTTGCCCAATCAGAAAATGTCGTGCATACTGGAGCAACGGGGTCCCCACTGACCTTCTCGGCCTCGAGATAGTGGGGGCCTCGACGGAATTTCCCGGGCCTCCGGGCTCGGAAGCGGCTTCTGCGGTCAAAGGCGGCTGAAACGCGTCGGCTACTGAACCTAGCGAGCGAGCGAGCACGGGCTAACATTCCAAATCTTCCATCGCCGCGTCTCCTAAAAAAAAAAATAACCCAGAAGCAATATTAAGTTCTTGCTTGGATTATCCTTGTGCATCACAGCCAAGTGTCTGATGGCTCGTTGGACCCAATAAAAATGTATAATGACCTAGTCAGGAACGCCGATCGAAATAGATTGCCATAAAATATATTCGTCCACGCAGCGCTGTGGTCGCCCCAGCTTTTACAGCACACTATGTGTTGAACTTAAATTAAAGACTGCATGTACCATTATCGCAGTCGCGCAATATTCACTCAAAAGAAGAAAAGTGTAATCCTGCCATATCACTCAAGTTTTGACGAAGCGATTCCGAACCATCTGCATAATGGACCGACCTGATTCGACGGTTTCTTCCGAGTTTAATGAATGTCGTCGATCCTTGACGAACTTGGGCCACGTGTTGGTCAACACCAAGTACTTGATGTGTTTCTCGGACGTGTCAAACACAGTTTCATCAAATGAATCTGGAATTTCGCCCCAAAACTGCACGCGATCTTCGGGAGCAACCTTCTTTTCCATCTCAGAGGACAATGTTGCGTCAGAGACTTTTCGTTGGCGTTTGGGCTCGTCAAACGGTGTGGCGGGGTCGATGTCTCTCTTCTCACCGTACAGTATTCGGGCGGGAGCTTCAAAGATGGTTTCGAGTTTCTTCAATTCGGATGAGGAAATGTTGATGGGAAATTCTGCATCTTTGATGCCGATGAACTCCCCGTAGATGCGCAGGGCACGGTTGAAGCGTTCTCGAACCAATTCGCGCGTAGCTTCATCCTTGCTGCCGCCACGAGCAGCTTCGGGCAGAGAAGCTTTCCATTCCGCGACGCAAGTGAGGAAGGCGATGTTCTCGCCGGAAAAGTCCCGCAGAGACGAAAACTCCTGAAGAGGCGTTGGATTGCGCTCGAGAACATACTCCAACGCACTCATCGTGAGGATACTTTCTTGCGAGTCAGTTGATTTGATCGAACCGGAGGTGGACTTGCGGCCAGTCATCAGTGAATCGACAATGGTCGAAGCATTGGAGTGAGACTCGGCAGAGGCGTGGATCTTTGTTTCCCACTGCTTGATGGAGTCGAGAGTCTCTTGGCGAAGATTGGTGGCCTGCATGACCTCCCAGCATGGGAGAAATACAGTCAAAATTTCCAAAACCCAAATCGATATGGCAATCCTGATCAAAAGTCAGCAAGCGATCCTCTTCTTTTCTGGCAAACAGAGTAGTGCTGGCATACCATTGCGGCGGGATGAAATACACATTGACCGGTTCCATGGCAGGCACGTATAGGGCGATGAGCCACATGGGCGTCGCGTGTAGACTGGCAATGCGCCATGTTAGGACCACTGTACATTCATTCTCGGGTCAAGTATTGGTGACTTACCCAGCCAGAGCACATGCGGTGGTCTGGAACCTCCATCCATGCGTGTCGCTGACGTGGCGCGATTTCCACAAAACATACGGCGCGAAGAACCAAGCCCAAGCGAACTGCCAGACGATACTGGGCCACCACTCCCAACCGCGGCCCATCTGAATTGTTCGCTCTTGTACGGTACCCGAAACCTCCGTGCCGGGAATGCCCCAAGTGCTGTGAAACTTGCGAGAGATGAGAAACATCAGGACGACGAGGAACAGCTTTGGACGACGGTCAGCCCGATCAATTTTTGCGCCCCGGAGATGCACCCGTTACTCACTTGAAGAGACATGCCCATGCAGACAAGAATGACCATCTTTGCAGTGTAATCCAGCCTCTTGAAACGACCCCAAATGCCTGTCCCACGTCTAGAAGTGTCGGGAATGTCGGCAAGACGGTCAAGGTATCGCTGCTGGGCCTTAGCAACGTACAAGAACCGGCTGTTGGACGCATGGAACAGTGCTATGCCTAGAGGAAGCCAGGTTCCCATGATCCAATACTCGGTCTCGCCGGGAGTAACTGCGCCAAAGACGTAGCCAAGTTGTACGGATATCCAGTAGAGATGCAGAGCGACCACGGCTGTCAACGACAGTCCGATACCGCGTATCCGCAAAACTTGTGCATTGCGATTCCACATCAAGTATCCCATGCCGCATAAAAGCAGAACGGTCCAGATGCTGGTCCAACAAATCCACCAGATGCCGGGACCGTCAAGCTTGATTTCAAGCTCAGATTCGGCCGTGACTCCCAACTCGGAACCCATGGTAGGAGAGACTATTAAAGGTCGTCAAGCTGCTGGGTAGGAAAGAGATGCAGAAAATGAGGGACAAGATCGAAGAGGAGCAGACAGCGCAAGATTGCCCGTCTCGAAACCTATTGCACAAGCAATTGAGTTTCTTGAGAAGATTGAAGAATTGGGATCGAAAGGCAAAGCAGAGAATAATGCCTTCCGCCCATATGGTGACTAATAGCAACCAAGAGGCAGGACCTCTCACAATTAAGCAAGGGGGAGTCTCTCACAACCAATGTGCTACACACAGTTGTACGGAGTACTTGAGCGGCATGTGTGCTCGATGATACGGTATTACAAGCCAGAAGAGGACAGAAAACAATTGAAGAATAGGAAGACAGAGGAAAGAGGGCCTGGGGGTGGTCGTGAATATCAAGTCCCAACCCTCGTGCCAAGAGGATGAACTGGATGTGCCGCAATTCAATGTCCTATCAGCTCTTCAATCAGCCGCTAAGAGCGATCAATTCTATCCACCGATTAGGCAAAGTGTTGAAAAGAGAGGAAAGAAGGAACAGAACGAGCGCGATCCCCCCCTCCTTCGCTGCATCTCCCACCTCACATGCGCGTATCCAGGCCTGTGCTGTCACAACCGGGATCCGGGGACCTTGCTTTTTGCTACCTCATGCACTAGCCGCGCAGCTTTCACGGCAGATCCCCGAGCTGGATGGTGGTAGCGCGCACCATTGGAGAAAAAAAAGAAAGGTGGCTGAGACATTGGAGTTTTCCTACTCGGCGCTGTAGAAAATTGATATTCGGCGCCGTACCCCACTAGACTAGCTATATGCAGCTAGAGGGCCTGATCGCCACACTCCCACTAGTAAAACACACACAAAGGCATGGAGACTCACCCCCCCTGAAAATACTCAATATCACAACGCCAATTTTATCATTAATTTGAACAGCCCGGGCGCGCGCGCTGCTAAATCGGCCAAAAACGCGATTTCCGTTGTTTTTGTTAAATGTGTTCACATTGATCGGTCTGACTAGTTATTCCGGGCTATCTTTTCGGGCCCTTCATAATCAGGCTGATCGATTTCATCGCCTGTGCCCGAAGGCACGATAATGTGGTTGTAAATGTGCACAGCTTCGATAAATTAAGGCATGCCGATAATAACAATCAATGATGATACTACTAATATGTTTAAATTAATAGATTTGAGCCCTTTTGTTGAAGCTTTTAATGATGTTATTAAAGGAAGAAAAGGGGGCTGCAAATCTGTGGGCACGCGGCGTAACATACCGCGCCGCGTGCCTCGTGATGCCCTCAAATTCGCGTTTTTTCGTGTCAATAGATAACGATCATAGGAACCAATAGAATGCTAGTAAAATGGGTGTGAAGGTATGGTTCGTATGATGTGGCCGTATCAATAAGGCGGGTACAGCGCCCAATATCAATTTTCTATAGCGCCGAGTAGGAAAAGCCCCTGGAATAGGCAGCCTTACGGGCTTCTCCCCGACACGGAGGACATTTGCGTCGACAGATCAGCAAAGAATCGACGGGCGAGCGGGGACGATTGGCGACTCGTTTTAGTTTTTGGCACGTCTAGCATTGCTTTCTTGGGACAGAGCGGCTTGTTGGTTTCCCGAATACAGCGATCCATGCTAGGCCCTTTATTGCTTTTGGTCGGGCAGAGCTCTTTTGTTCCCCATGATTGACGATTCCCCGCCACTGTCATCATGGTCAGATCTACGACGTAGCTCGCCCGCGGTGGCGGCCGCGATCACCTCGGCACCACAGCGTCAGTGGCTTCTGCTCTGTCGACGCCGGTCTTGTTTTCTAGATGCTTGTTTTTTTTGGGGGGGAAGGGGGGGGAGGAAGCTGAAGACAGGGAGCTTCGCATGGACCCGGATATCGGTTTTTGCTTCATCGTCGTCTTGCCGGGGAAGGCTCACCAGTGAGTGCGGCATTCAACTCGGCCGACTGGACATGTTTCACGTCTTTGGGCGTCTACTGGCGCATTGAGGGCGCCGGATTTCCAGTAAGGAACCGAGATACCTTGTCATGCGGACGCACACAAATGCGCACATGGATTCGTCACTCCGCACAAATGCCAATATCGACGCGAGCGGCACAGCATGGGCAAATTTGACCTGTGTGACCTGCCTTCACATCATTCAACGCGAAGTCTCATTAGGCAGCTTCCCCCCTGCCGGGTCCCTGCCGGGTCGATTCGAAGTCACGGCGGTGTGGTGGGTGAGACATTCATCCAAGGAATTGGACTGTACGGAGTACATCGTAGAGTGCCTGCATCAACCACGATACCTCCCACGCCATCGTACCGCACCTTGATCAAAATCGTCTGATGTCTATTTCAAGTGATCAATATTATTGTGCGTGCATTCCATCCCAGCCGCGTGGTGGCGCTTCGGGAGGGACATTCAGCCGATGAGGCCCACGGTCGCTTCTGCAATCAACTTTGAGACGAGACGTTTCTCTCTCGTGCCATTTCTTGCATACAACACTGCGGCGTGTGTTGGGCTTGCGTCCCTCGACACCGATTGCTCTGCCCGCTGCAGGCAATGTTGGTTCGGGTGCCGAAATCATGCCTCTCCGGGTGGCTTGTTTCGTCTGTTGTGGACAGCAAATGAATGGACGACGATCCGTCAAGAACGCTAGGATTGTTGAACAAGGCGAATTACGTCATGTCCTTTCCATTTCGTTTCCTTCTCGGGCGCGTACAGGCATGTCATGCTTTCTTTTTCCTTTGCCGGTCACAGGGGCCGTTGGGCGTCATGGCAAAATGCGAAATGCCCGACGCCGCTCCCACACAGAAGCAAGCCGACCCCTTGTGCCCTAACAGATAAACTGCTCTAAAATGGCTCCCGTCTTTGGCGCCGATGAGCAAGTCAACGAGGGGAAAGCCCCGGATCGGGTGCTATCTTTGACGGTCGGAAATCTGCTTGCTTGCTTCTCTCAGCTGTGCGTCATGTGTGTTCGTCGCGGCGGCGACATTCCGACCGCGGCACCCATCACGCACCACAAACTTGGACCTTGTCCTCCCCAGACGCGGCAGGGGAATCTCGCGCCGATATTTGCACACACACACCACACCCTCCTGAGGCTTGAAAGATCAGGTCACCCTACAGTAAGCAAGGGACCAGACGTCTGTCCAACACGGTCCCAAAGCTAGGGAGGGAAAAGTGGGGGAATCGAGAAGAGAAGAACAGGGTGAGGGGGAGGAGAGGGGAATAACTTAGGCCAGCAAGTGACGCCATGTCGGTGGGCGCGGCTTGTCCTGGGTCCGGCGACGATGTCGCCATGCTGCGGACTAGGAGTATCCAAATCGGGCATTAGAATAGGCGACGGCTATTCACTGGGAACAAGAACACTGCTCCTTTATGTCCATGTCTTTCATCTGATGTAATTGAGATCTTTGTCCTAATAAAAAAATGATGAAGGTGGATTTTGAATGCCTTTTCCGACAATCCGAGCCATGCATTGAGACAGTGACTCGCAATTCTCGTATGCATCGTCAAGTCCTTGTGTTCTGTCCGAGTTGACGACTGTTGTGCCCAATTACCAGAAACGCCGAAAATCCTCTCCTGACCAGGAAGGTTAGACAGACCTCATGGCCTCAATGCTTTTGAATGGACCAGGCCGCTGCCGTGATGACCCTTGCAACATGTCTCAATGGAGAGTACCAATAACGGGGAAAAAGAAATCGGACAACATGCAGAGTTGCAGCCGCTGTCGCCTCCACCCTGCATCAATTGACAAGCCACTGAGACCTACCGGTAACTGCCTCCCAAAAAGTATTTGACATTTACATGTGCACGGAGCACAGAGTAGCCCCCCGTGGGATGAGTGTGGTATCCCGGCGTCACTTGCTCCTTGGGCCATCTTCGGCCAAACACTTCCATCATTGTCGTGGATCCGGTCACTAAAGAGCCGTGTAGGTGAACCGTTGCGGTACCGGACTTCCTGCAAAGCTGGGTTCTGCAATTCAATCACACCTCCTCAGTGATACTCGGGCACCCACTGTGACCGTCTTCACGTCGAGGGACCACTCTGTGCAATGCTATGCCGAATGTGATCACGACATCACGGCCTCGAGCGCTATGTTTGTTGTGATTGACAGATCGCGTTCGAGGCTCAAATCGCCGCCGCCTGCATGCAGGGCAGAACTTTGATAGTCCAGGATGCAAACTTGTCTCAGAGCTTTGTTTCCTCAAGGGCTGCAGGAAGTCCACATGCTGCAGGGGCGCGAGGCGAGGGGCATTTTGGTCTGGACCTTTTTTCTTTTTTTTTCCGACGCAGCGGGCAAATCCAGGCAGCTTTCTCAAATTGCACCTGGTTGTTCTTTCTGCTGGACATTCAAGAACCTAGGATCCCAACCAACCATGGTGGATGCTCTGATGCAATATCGCTCCGTCTTGTATTTGTCGTTGTCATTGCAAACATACAATATAATTGTGGTGATAATTGGAGTTGAATCGCCGTTGGAAGCTGTACTCGCCATACTATGAGTTTAATCCTCGAAAGCTGAGCATCCTGTCTACATCGCTGTAATCGTTGCCCCGCGCACAGAGTGGTGTCCTCAAAGTTTATCATCAAATGAGCACCGATGCCAAGAATTCTTGGCTCTCAACGTGTGAATGAAATGGATTCCATGGCGTCGCAACGCTTTTACAAACGGATGCGAAGCCTCGGCGTGATGCTGGAGTCAGTTGCCATTCAACGAGCTTGATTATTGTCCGGGACGGGAATGCCCAAGCACCATGTGTTTTCTACCTTGCAAAATTGGCAAATCACGAATGTCAAGGAAAGTGACTGCGTCGAGTTAAGAAAGTATTTGCCGTCGCCATTGACGCGAGTAGTGCGTTTTTTCCCAGTACGGAGTCGCGCTGCGTGGTATCAAAGTCGAACTCTGAACTCCAAACCCTAACCCTAAGAAAATCTTACCTTCTATACTATCCTTAACCTGTTTGTATCTAGCTACCTAACTAGTTAACCCCCTGAGCTAGCTTTTGTGGGCAGAACGGCCAATAGCCAAGCAAATAGAGCCTAACCCAACCCTAAAACTAAAACTACTTCGTCTCTCGCCCTTGCGTTCCTGAGGTCGACTTATTAGTGGGCGGCTCTGACGTCGACTTAGTGGGCGGCTCTGACGTCTTAGACGTTTTCTGGTCCTGTAGCTTAGAAGTTTTAGTTGCGGATTTGGATTTATTTCGGGGGGGTCTCTTGATTCTTCGCTTCTCCCCACGGGCGCTTGTGCACTCGTCTTGGCGGGTGAGGGTGCCGTAGGAGTTCTGTTTACACCACTCGTAGGTTCCTAAGCACTCCTCCTTTGTCGAGTTCTGGCAAGCAGGGTTTTCCATGTCGGGTTTGTAAAACGGCAGAGATGGTTTCTCATCAGGATCGCGGAAATTAAACCATAATTCACGCATGCGCTTCAGCTGACCGGTCGTGAACTCGGTCATACAATGACTGTACAGATACAGTGTTAACCTCTCCGCAAGAGTGAAGTGACAAGCAAGAGTGGGGGGGGAACAAAAAAGGAGGGGATAGGTTGGTTCCTGCTTACTCGGGTCGATAATTCATGAAGTTGTGTATGTTGTCTTGCGACCCTTCGCAGCTGCTTGTGACCTTGTCGCACTGCCAAATGGCCGGATCTGTTTTATTCGGCCGCATTTCAGGGAGGGTATCGGTAATTTCGTCGCCGTCGCCTGTGCAGTTCCCCTCGAAGGTGTGCCACATACCAAACCAGTGGCCCATCTCGTGAATGAGGATTCGCCCGTTCACCCGCTCGGGATTCGCGCTGCCATGAAGAGAGTCAATTCTGTACAAGATACCATCTTGAAGTAAGTCGTCATTCGACTTCCACAAACTCTCTTCGGGATAAGAAGAGACTCCGGTAATGTTTATCAGGTTTTCGTTACCGCCATGAACAACTCTCTGCACCAAATAGATATTGAGAAGTCGCGTATCCCCCTGGTGGAGGAATTTCTTCATCTCGACTTGATGCTCCATTTTCGTAGGTATGCTCCAATCGGTATTCGTAGTAAAAGTTTGATTTGTGAGATTAAAGCTAAAATCGTATGGCTTAAACCTATCGTTTATTTCCGTCATTTGCTTGGCGATTTGGCCGTTCTACGCGATGGACTGCGTGAGCTGCACGTACTTTGCCAATTTTTCTTGCCGTGTTCTCTTTCTCATCCTTACTTTTCCTTTGCCCATCTCTTCGATGACGAATTCACAATTCAACGAGGCAGGTTATGAGGGGGGCTAGGAAAGAGATAGAATTTTAAAACTTACAAGAGTCTCATTTTGTTCTTTGGTAAAGTTCTCCGGCATGACGACATGGAGAGCGATACCAATGTTTATGTGAACAGCACTGTCAACGCTGCGTCTAGATTTATTCTCTGCCCTTTCTTGCTCTAGCATTTTTTTATGGAACTCAACCAATTCCTTGGGCACTTCCATGTTTTCTGGCTCCCAAGGGTCCGAGGAGAGCTCCTTTTTGGCGGCGTCGTTGGGAGCCGATGCCACGAGGGCAGCCTCGGCCATGAGGGCCAGGCAGGCTATCAAAGGCCTGATGAGCATGGCGTAGCGAAGGTGTCAAGTTTTGATAGAATAGTGGGTGAGCCTGGACGCTGGGATTTCAAGTGCATGGCCGTGACACCGAGGGGCGTTTGGATCACTTAAATAGAGCGAGATATCTTCATGAACAGATCCAGAGCATCGCGCGAGTCAAACAGAGCTGGTTTTTTTTTTGTCTGGTCTTCATTTGCATTTCAAAGGACTCTTCGACGCTTAGCGGAGTTTTCCTACTCGGCGCTGTATGCGCATCAAGCCATCGACTCGGTTGGTGGCGCTAGACCATGCATGAAACCTTGGGCTTGCAATGCCGCCAGCTGCATGGCCACACGCGAAAAGAGCTACCCAATCAGTTCTATGTCTATCTGAATCCTTCCCTCTATCCTCTATCCTCTTGACTATGCCCGCTCCACAGATCAATTTGAACATGACATGTCGCAAATTGGTCATCATCTTGAACGATTGCCTGACAGCACTGACAAGGGGAGAAGAAAATCGCAAATGGAGCTTGGCAGCATTACTCCTCTCACCATGCGGTCTCTATCCTGGCTGCTCCGGGCGACCCCGGCGTGGGCCTTGAGCCACCAATTTGTCGCCGCGAAAGTCACTTGATACACGTGTGTTGGGGCGGATTCGTGCAGACTCAAGCCCCAGGCGTCCAAGAGCTAATGGCACATAATCGGTCCATACAAGGAGTAGAAGACCCTAACCCAGGACAGTAGAAGACCCTAACCCAGGACATTCAAGATGAATGACAAAATGCCACGTCTACAGTGCTAGCATGACACGGTCCAACACCTACCCTACTATGCACAGATATACGATCATCAGGGGCAGGAGTAATGCGCCAGCCCCTGTGACAGGGCAAGGATGGCGTGTCCGGTTCGTCCAGGATTTCCGGTTCGATCGATCCGGTTTGATCGACGTCTTTTCTTTGTCTCCCTCAAGGCGTCGGCTGCGTGATAGGTCAGATTTGGCTTGGCTTGTTCGTCTCATGCTCTCAGATCGACCCTGGCCACTGCTTCTCTTCTTGTGGATTACAAGACGCCGCCTCGCAGCAGCTGGTCGAGGCGCATGACTCTTTCATTATCTCGCTGAGCCATGGCTGGCGTCTTAGTCAAGTTGGACTCTCTGCCTCATCTTGCCAGTAAGACATGGACAACTGTGGCAGCCGCCCCCACACGGAACCGAGAGAGGCCAATTTTCGCAGAAACGGAGATTTTTTATTTGGAAGAGGTTAGCCATGGCACGCGACTTGGACTGCAGACGCCGGATCCGATGCGACGCTGGAGTTCCTCGATAGACAGGCGAATGGAGACGATTCTCGTTGCTACCTCAGCAAGAGAGGGTGCAGGAACACTTGGCGGATGGCAAGGATGGGTGGCCCCTTTTTAATTAAAAGGCCTATATACTATAAAATAGTAACTTTAAGCTAACCTTAAGTTAGTTCTTATTTTAAGCATTGCCTGGATAATCTACCAGTCAAGGCGTCTAAGCACAACAAATAAGCATATGATTCGGTTGAGTAACTCCAGCAGCTGCTGCCCCGCGCCAAAAGGTTTACGATCATCGGGCCCCTCACTTCCAATTGAGACTTCGATGTCAACTGCAAAGTGATGTTCCATTACGTCCCGTGCACAACGACTTTGGGTACCTCCCAGGTGCCAATTGCCAGCCTGGCTGGAAACAACTTGATACCTGTGCGCTCGATTTCGTACGAGTCTCGACGCGCACAACGTCCGCTGTTGTGAAACGATAGGACCAATGACAGCCACATCATGTTGACGGATTTTCTGGCCCATTTCCAACTGAAGATCAAAGTCCATTTCCAGAAGTGTTGGAAGTAATTTTGTACAATTCTGGAAGCAGCATATGTGGTAGCGTAGACTTCGTCGTGAATTTGAGACCGTCTCCACGCTATCATGACGCTCACAACAGATAAACAACTTCATTTTAGACACACGATGCCAATAGCCATCAGGCAGGAAGCAACTTGTAACACTGCAAGCCCATGTTCTACGCTCCCTGAAAGATCGCTAGATGTGATCCCGTAGTACTGTTCCTCCTCGAGAACACCAGACGCAAGATTGGCCTCCTTCTGGACTGCGAAAATCAGCATTGCGGAAGCTTGTTGTCTTGACTTGGCTTTGTGTCTCATGCTTGCGCACTGTTCCGGGGATGGCACATCCACCTCCAAATAAATCGCTTTTGATGCTCTGCGATGCTCTGCCGCTATTCGAGTTGAACGGAAAACCCTTGGTTGGCAATGCGCATTTTCCGATACTCGACCGGGCGGCCCAGCTCAAGACACCTCAGCATATGTAGGGTTGGCATACAGCGCATGCCAAGAGATGGCTTCTATCAGCCCTTTCAATTACATTGAACTGGCTGTAGCGCACGGTTGTCCGCGCGACAAGAGTAACTAGGCCCTCCGCAATCTCCGAGCAGTCATACTCTGACAGAATGCAGCTATCAGCCTCGTAGTCCTCCTATTCTGAGTCAACACTGGTGGCTCGCGCCTATGCCGAAATCTGCACCCCACATGCGACACGTTCATTCCAGAGCAACACACTGAGACAAGATGGGAATGGGTCGACCATTCGCTCATATTATAGCACAAACGCCTGTCGGAGCGTCTCGCACTCCCTTCTGTTAGTCCCTGATCTGTAGCCAGTTTCAGCTTTTTCACCGAAAGCGCCAAGCGAATTGTGTGTTCTGGGGCAGCTGCCCGTTGGAGATCCGTGAGTTCTACCTGAGATCCGGCCACGCGCACCTTAGACATTCCTCAATGGGGCGCTGCAGGCGCTCAGGAAACCCCAGTGACATGTAGCTAGACTTACTGCAGTATCGAGAGTGCCTTGTTTTCCGGCCATGACCTGCCGTCGTCTTGCGAACGGCATATGCGCATTTCTAGCGTCGCCTATCTCACCGGTGTGTGAGTTCTCGCAATTACTCTTTTTTTTTTGTACGGTAATCACAATATAAGAAGCGGCTTGCGTCTGGCGGGCGCGAGAACTTACTCAAAACCCGCCTTAAGGATTTAGTGTTCAAGGCTGTCGAGTCGCTGCAAAGTCTAAGTCACAAGTTACGCAGTCGCAACCATGAGAATCCAAGCATTAGCAGCAATGACGCTCTCTGCCTCGCAGGCAGCCGCTTTGTCATCGCAGGATATCGTTAACTCAATCAATCAGCTCACAGACCTGTCGTCCCAGACCAATGACATCGCAAAGAGTTTTGAAATCAGCAACCTCGCTGACACCCTGCCAGTGAGGACTTTCACTTACAAGCCCGCAACGTACCTCTGTTGACCAACTGACAACTACTGCAGAAAGTGACGGACAATTTCAAAACCATCGTCCAAAAGTCCTTCGCCGGCATTCAAGCTTTCTCAGACGGTGGCAGTCCGCCACAATTCCAACAAAGCGAGCAGTCAAATATATGCCAAGCATTCTCCAATGTATGTATTTTCTTTGTGATTTAGGTACTCGCAAGCTGACGAAGAATAGTTTGTCAAAGTTCACCAGAACCTCTTGATGACGATCAGCGGGAAGGATAGCGTCCTGTCGACGAATGAGCAGACTGTGCCTCTGGCTGCCATCTTGCGAGTGCTCGAAGGGTCGGTGGACAACTATGCCAACAACTTCATCGGAGAAGTGCCAACTTGCCAAGACCAAGCCAAAGGTGACCTCAAGAGTCTCGACGGGACACTCGATGACACAAGCAGCAAGCTGAACCAAATTCTGCCCGGGGGCAGTGCCTCCTTGGCAACCGGACTCCAAGGCATTTATGACGATTTGGGCTCTTCCCGGTCATGAAGAAGTGGGGAAATGGCCGATGAGATGTATGCAGCAGGGCAGCCTCTTTGAAGCAGTGTTTTTGAACGAATTGGGGGGATCCTGGTCAGCCAGCTAGTTACTTGACTTAAGTCAAAATATCAAGATTCGCTTTAGCCATCCAACCCCGACAGAAGTGACCCAACGTGATTGTAGATCCTCAGTTTCATCCACTCGACGAAAGTGACTCCGCGTGACTGTCTTTGCTCAGCCCAGAACATCGAATGTCGCATCCTAGCTTCTGCATCTGCAGCCCAGGTATCTGATGGCAGCCAGAAGAAGATGACGATTTACACCGTGGTGCTCATTGTCGGTACAAATACCGTTCAAATGGCAGCGTACGGGTGCTATACGCCGCCCAGCTATAATTCTGAACTCCACTCAATGAAGACGAATCAGTTTACTCTTCCCCAGTGGTCGACGATAGCAAATACGAATAGTGAGAGACTGGCGCGCCAGCGCGTAACTGAATGTTGTCACGATGCCTCTTTTGCCTGAATGACTCCTCTTGACCCACGCCTTTATAATTATTCCGTTTAAAAAAGGTACAGGAATATGCGACCTCCGTTTCAGTAAAGGGGTATCTGATTGGCTTGTAGAACGATTGCCTGCTAATTATGCTCCCAAAAGAATCAATACACCAATATCCCATGCATGAGAAAAAATGTGAAAACGAAATTGCGTTGGTCATTGCCATAGACCCCGTTGTTCGAACATGGTTGATATGTAATGACTTCAGATTCGTAACAATCGCTACAAAGAAACTAGTCTTCCACGAATATCTTCATTCGCGTAAACCGTCCGTCAGTGCATCAGAGTCAATTGTGTCGGGAGTGACCCGTGCTGGGGCTCCTCGTCGCTTTTGGGCCAGCCAGTACTGCTGGAAGCCGGGTATCGCACCAGCTTGGTTTATGCCAGGAGCTCGATGCAACTCTCGCTCTCTATTCACATCTTTTTCCTTGTCCTTTTGCGTGGTTGGCATTCGCGGTCCTGCCGCCGCAGTCGAAGGTGAGCTGCTCGCGGCGCCGCCTCCCCACGGCCGCCAGCCAGCCAACTTGCCCAAAGTACCTGAGGCGCCCGGCGTTGCTGGAGAAGCAGACGGACTGGCCTCCAGGGAATTTGAAACAGATCTCGGCGTCTGCAACCCGACAAAATGACTTCGTAGAGCTGCAGTGCTACGCTGTGCTGATGATCGCGACAGAGTCGGACGAGCAACGACTCCTGTCACAATGGCATCTGCGCCGCCCAAGGGACGCAGCGCCATCTGACTTGGTCTTGATTTGAGCGTGTGTATGTCGAGGCCGCCGGAGAGCGACATGATTGATTCATGCGAGGAGACGCGGTGCAGACGTCGAGGTAGCTGCTGATCGCGAGAGAACCCTGTGTCGCCGCTCTCGGTCGCTTCTTGTGATGGTGTCGTGCCCTCTATCGTAAGCCCTGAAAATGACTTCATCGCCGCCGAAATCACCTTGTCATCGCCTTCCTCTGCAGTGCTTCCTGCGTACCTTGGTTGAGGATATACTGCGCTCGGTGGTGAATCCGAGATGACTCCCAACATGGAAATGCCGAGGGGCTGGAAACTGAACGACGAGGATATAGAAGATCGCTTGTCGTGTGTCATTCTCCAAGTCGGAGAAGAGGGATCAAATGTAGTTGTGGGAGAGGTCAAAGGGTCCGAGTCGCCGGTTGAGGAATCAAAAACTTGATGTTGCTGAATGGCTGGAGAGCTTGGCACGGAGGACGACAGATCGGACGACTGCTCAGACGCCATGTCCCATGCGGGTCTATGCTTCGGTCGTGTCGGTGTAGCTTGGCCCTGTGATACAGCATACAACAATGCAGGGGCCGTCGGAGACGAGCGTATTTTCAGATGATCTGCATCTCTCGGCGACGATGGTTCGGACACGACTGGCGGTGTGAAAATACCGGGAAGAAGACCTTGTCGCTTCTTTTTTGGCTTTCTAGGGTCCTGCTTCGGCGTGACGTGATAATGATGATGAATGTGTACCTCCTGCGACAGTGCTGAACCTTCCTGTAATGGTTCGAGTTCGGCTCTCAGCGTAGAAGCGGCACTTGGAGTTTCTTGCAACATTGGCTGATGTTGCGTAAGTTGGTCCCGCAGCGACTGTATCTCATCGTTTGAATTCATGAGCATCTCTCGCAGCTCCGCAATGCCAAGCTGAAGATTGGCATTATCTTGAAGCAGGTCTCGGACGAAGTGTCCGACGATCTTTGTGCTGTGCTTCTGCTCCTGAAGCGTTTTGGTCGCCGCAGCGCCCTTCAAACGCCCTGCAGCAGTGTCGAGCCGCTTTTCGATGTCACGCTGGCGCTCCATCCTCGCGACCACCTCGGCATGGCGCTCGCGCTCCCGAAGTGCCTCCTTTTCGATCCTTTCGAGCTGATCCTGCATATCCAGAATGCCACGTTGTGCCTCTTTAAAGCGTTGAGCGTGAGTTCTTGCGGCATCCCTCGAGGTACGAAGTTCCTCGTGAAGCTTATCTTGCTCATCTTCCAGAATGGCGAGATGCCGCTCAACATCGGCAGCGCGGCTGGCAGCGGCTTCGAGTCGACGGACCGTTTGCTGAGTGGAAAGAAGATGCGATTCGAGCGCTTTGATCTTTACGTCAGAATCGCTCAGCGTACTGTTCAGCGCCTCCAGCTGTTCCAATAGATCCTTGTTCTCTTCTATCTTGTTCGCATTTTCAACTTCCAGCTCTTGCTTGTCCATTTCCAGACGCTCGATACGGGCATCGAGTTCAAGTCTTTCCCGTGCGGCATCGGCCATGTAGGCTTCGTGTCTTGCTAATAGGGCCTAGTTGGCAAGTCTCGGGTCAGAAGGGGCTCAACAGTGATTCCAAGTGAGACAGTGGAGTCGGCAGAGAAAACCCAAGTCGAGAAGGTGAAACAACTGTCCGCGCAAGTGTTTCTAGGACGCGCGTTTGTTGTCGACAAGGGGAGCAGGCAAAAATTTGCTGCAGGAATGAGGGCGATGGAATGCGGCATGACAAGAGTTGTACAAGAAAACTCAGCAAAAAGTCGAAAAGTCGAAAAATCGTGCAGAATAGCAGACATGATGTGCAGCAAGGGCGGGAACGAGAACCGCATAGCTAAATAGACATGGGATGGATGAAGTAAAGCGATGTATAGAAAATAAGGCGTACCTGCCCAAGCTGCGCAGCAGTGTGGACGTCTTTCTCAACCGACTCGAGGATCGAGCAGTTTCGTCGCAAGAGAAGACATTCACTGCTGCCGCAGCAGCAGTGGAGGTCCTGAGGAGCATACTGCCTCGAGGGATCGTGCGGTCGGAGATGCTGATCAGGATTCGAACCAGAATCTAGAGGGTCGCTCATTTTCCGTGCTGGCGACTGGAATACGGCTCAGATCAGGCCTGTCGTAAGCAGCATGCGGCGACTAGTAGGGCGGCGCGCAGGACAACCATGACCTTTCTCGAGGGCGAAGATAACAGGACTGCCGACGACTTGTAGAAAACAGCGAAAATTTAAGGAGATGCCTCGAATGATGTTAAAAAGATCTGCCCATCGACTGAACAGAAAGGAACAGAACGAGGCCGGTGAAGATATCGGTTCGCAGACAAATGTGTGAAGCGCGTCGTGTCGTTTGAAATGGGTCGCACAGGAATGGAAGGAAATGCGATCTCCCCAAGAACGTTTTCGAAGCCGTGGAGCGCTCCGGACGAAGGAAGATCAATTGTCTCGACGAAGGAAGCGTTGACACAAAGTCATCTAAGGAGTCCGGTCCCGCTTCTAAAAGCGAGTCTTGGGTGGGTTTTGTTATGCCCTCAAGCCGGGCGAGGTGGGGGGCGGTTAATCAATTCGCATTTCAATCTCGTCTGCAGAAATGCGTGGCTGGGTTCCAGTCATGGCCGAAGTGGGGGTGCGAGGCGTTGGCACCCAAAGTGACAATTCGACCACCCGCGGGTGCGGCGCTCATGAATGACTTTCGGGACGGGCAAACGGTCGTGGGGATGGATTGGGAATGAATATATTGCGTGGAGTACGGAGTACGTCGTCGTGGAAGAGAGAAACAGGAGAGGCCGCTACTCTAGGCATGACGATGAGCGGGTAGCTGGTGGTATGAGGGTATTCGCAGGACCGCGGGCTGTTGTCGCATTGGCACTTCTGATGAAGCCGCTCGAAAAAAAAGCGAGAGTCTTTGTTTGGAAAATGGCAAAAGAGACTGAACAGGAAATGAGGGAGATGGTGCGCAGAGCATGGAGAAGACAAGAAAGAGGCAACAGATTGAGTCTGGTCGCACGGTGCAAGGATGACGCGTCCTCATGGACCCTGTAAGACCCTAACCCTACGCTCGGGTCCATAAACAACAAGTGGATCTGAACAATGATATCACGATTGCCGACCTGTGACGTGACATGACGTTAATACACCGCGGCGTTGGCGGCACATTGAAGAATCAACTGATTAACGTCCATGTCAGCGGTGAGGATTTTGTCGGCAGCTTGCAAGTCATGCTATTGAGCAAACGGTGTACTTGCTGTGGTGCCAATCGAGCGCGGTGAGCGTACCCCCGTCACCATCCTTGCACACCATTTTCGTTTCTCCCTTTCATAATCGCCATCTGCTTATCTCCATACTTGCACATGATGCTCGCAGTTCCTTCTGTTAAACCAATTCCTATTGTTGATCCATAATTGCTGGACAGATCGTCAGAGGCTTCCTCTTTTTTTCCCCTTCTTACAAGCCCATTGCTTTTCCATGTGCCGACTCCTCATTTCATCACCCCGTCGCATCTCTTCTGCGCGTGCCTTGCCCGACCAGCGGTCGACCAATCATGAGAAAGCTGGTGATGGAGGTGTTGAGCCAACAGTACCGTCCAACATTGTTCTATCGGACGCCAGCCAATCGCAATCGGATATCGTGGATTTCGAAGGGCTAGATGATCCGACTCGTCCACTGAATTGGTCATTCAAAAAAAAAAAAGTCGTCACCACAGCGTGATACTCACTTACTACCATGAGCACGCCATTTGCTGGTGCCATTTACTCCTCAACTATGGACCAGATCGCGGCAGAATTCCACGTTAGCAAAGAGGCTGTGACTCCATGAAGAGTGGCAGCAGTCCATCACCTTCAGATACTACGTCTCCAAGTTTGCCATTCGGCCGTTCCAGATGTTCGCTACCCCAATTTGCTTCATTGTAGCTCTTTATGCGTCGTTCATCTCAGGTGTCATGTACGCCACGCTCGCCGCCTTTCCCGTCATCTTTGAAGAGGGCCGTGGCTTCGACAAGCTTACGAGCAGCTTCCCCTTCTTAGCCATGATGATTGGTATCTTGATAGGCGCACTTCCAGTCATGTTAAACCAGCTATACTACGACCGCAGCGGGGTTCACGAGGGCCAAGTCGTACCGGAAGCGCGCCTGCTGGGCATGATGTTTGGGCCTGGGCTCTTCGCCGTCGGGCTCTTCATCACAGGCTGAACCGCGACGCCTGAGTATCCGTGGATCGCAAGTTTCATCGGCATAGCATGCTTCGCATTTGGATACTTCTCCATCTTTCAGAGCGCGCTGAACTATCTTGTTGATGCATTTGGAGAGTACGGCGCCAGCGCCATCGCAGCCAACACCTTCTTGCGAAGTGTATTGACAGCAGTTTTCTCGCTCTTTGTTGAGGCCATGTATCATCAGCTTGGAGTCGGATGGGCTACAAGCGTCTTTGCTTTCTTCGCAACGCTTTTGATCTCCATTCTATTTGTGCTATGGTTCTTGGGAGAGAGGATGCGAGCTCGAGATCAATTCTCTGTATCACCATGGACATGAAAAGAGCAATATGCTACGATTCAAAAATTTGTACATTGTCAATGCCACCACTTTCGATATATACGCAGGTAACACTGATCACGAGATTTAATACTACCCCGAATCGCTTTGCGATCCAAGTAAGCTCAGCAATACCGGAGGTATAGATTTTTGCACAATGAACCAGAGTAACCAGCCAGAGTCAGTCGAGCCATACAATTACGTTTGACAATCACCAAAGTTGGGAAACATGGATTGGTTGTGGAAACCTGATGTGTCCCTCGCGCCCCGCGAACCCCACGCGTCGCTGCACGTGCATGTTCATCTTGGGAAAAGAGGAGAGCTAAAGCCACGAATCATCAGATGACATGTAGTGCCTGACGCATTGGGATCCGAGCTTTGGTGCCTCATCTGCCCGCTCCCTATGCAAAGGACCCGTCGGTTGAATGTATGACAAGAGAGTGTGTGTGTGTCAAGCAGAGCCGCATGACCGCCAAATAATACGTCAATGACACCAATTACCGGACGTGGAATGCTGGTGGCAGTAAGCAGAAAAGAAGCGTATTATGGTACTCGGTATGTACACGATGACCTCGGCAGTAATTTATCGTTGCGCTCAAACCCAGTCTGCTACTTCTTTACCAAAATCAGTCTTGTCCGTTGAGCCGCATGGCACCCCACCTCAGTCGAATCGACGCTCATGTCTGCTATCCACACATCTTATCTCTTCTGTTCACCGAGTTTTCGTGCGTCTTCAAGGTCCTATCTCGAACTTGAATAGAACTTGCATAGACATCCTCTATCCCCTTTCTCGTTTCTCCTCAATCATCTTCAAAAGCGATGTTTGCGTGGTACGCCAGGGATAATGCCCGCCCGAGAAATTATCCAAGCCACACTTGCCTCGCTGGACGCGTTCATTGCAGCCCCTGATAATGTTGGGTCCCGTCGACTTGAACAAACTCGCCATGATGAGCTGCGTCGCTCCAACCCGCCCAATAGAGACAGCTCAATACGCCGCGTTCGTCTGGTTGCCCAGGTGCTACGGAATATCTTAGCTCAAGCTCCTAAACATGACGAGCCCGTGTCTTCGAGTGTTGAAGCTTTTTTTGCCCACTTCTCTACCGTCGATATTTTTGGGTACAAATACAATCATCTTCCCTTCGACGGCGTTGACGATGCACTTGGAAGAGTACTGTTAGCCTTTCATGGCGAATTTCCTCAATACATCGCATCGAGAGGTGCAATTCCTTACGTCACCGAGTACTTGGACCAGCTGAGCGTCGACGATAGCGCGTTCAATCGTGGAAGCGCCCTTGTCCCGTTGCATCCCAAGGAATCTCATATGCGCGACTTGCCGCAGAGTCCAATGGTGTTCACTAGTCGCAATGAGGAACATGGAGAACCGAGTTGCCAACGATTCTTGGACATTCCTACGACAGCTGAAGTGTACAGTCATGCATCCTCAGGCATGATCCTTGGCTTCGACTTCAGCAACGCAGTACTCAGCGATGGTGAAGTACGTACGGCGACAGACCGGCCGTTCTTCCATAGCTCAGACCTGCGTCTAGGTGCCGAAATTGTCCTTGGGATAAATGTTCTCGCCGTTCTATGGTACTACCATGCGGACGCTGCACGCGCCTGCATCGTCATATCGCATTGGAGTACAAGGGCAAACGCTAGGGTGCGCGGAGCCAGAAGCGATCCGATGACTGCGCTCCCGTGGAACGGGTCCGCCCGACCCTTGTACGACGTTGACGTTGATGGTGATATTGCCGGCTGTTCTTGGAGCTCGATCAGCCGCATTGTGAGCAATTTGCAGCCAACCAAGCACCAGATGTGCTTCGCCGAGTTTTATTCCATAATGGTGTTGCGATCGGGTTTTCCTACTAGATCCTGTGATTGGATAAACTTGACAGATCTCATCGCCGTGTCACAGATCGCTGGTCAAGTGCCAAATCTGCTTTACGATGCCATCTCAGGAGACCATCGTGGGGCTGCGTACTTCAAGACGGCGAGGAATGGCAAGGCCCTTGCTCGCCGCTTTCTGGCAGCTGCACGCTGGTACACTCAATGCTCTCCGAGTGCTATAGGCCCGACGATCATTCCCAGCGGTCTGTACGCGTACACTTCGAAGCGCCACAGCCCAGGCTACTGGAAGTATGTGCGGCCATTAATCGTTCGGGAGCACCGTGTCAACTCAGTGCAGAGGCCTGACTGCGTTGGAAGATTCTGGTATGGAACCGAGACCGCGCAGGGTTTTGGATGCCCTGCGGTGCAGGCCTGTGGTCACGCTGTGCGGGCTGCTTGTGCTTCCCCATTAACTGCTATAATTGACGCAGTGAACTCAATCACAGAATTTCAGACCTATGAAGAGTGGCGTGGCAAGCTTGATGATGCCCTTATTGCTGCAGATGGATGGCTTTGCGACCTTGCAAAATCGCCTGAAGGCGGCGACAAGATGCTTCGGGCTACTGAAGGTGCTGCTGCGCCCTTCATGGACCTGATGACCAGCACTCTCTCTTTAAGTTTAGGTCTTTGATCAGGAGGTGCGAGAAACGATTGCAACAATGAAACTATATCATGAATCGATGACTGCTTGAATAGATTGTTACAAACTGGCGACGCATCAGATTATGCTGTGTTCAGGCGCTCTGGAAAAGATGAAATTGACATTTACGAAATAAAATCGCTGCGTTTTCGCGCTTGTCCGAAAGTCAAGGGGACCAATCGAGATCTTCAGGGTGTTGCTGTACATGTCGATGCTTATATGAAGCGCCTAGGGTTTTTTGTACACCAGCACACCAAGCAAATTTCCTTTGTGTTTTGATTCTTGACGTGAGCTCGCGTCATTTGTCCTTGAGGGGTAAAAAGCTACAGGGCAGGACACTCTGTGTTGAGCCAAGGGCCTGAAAATGAGGTTCCCGTTTGAATGACAGGAGGATGCCTGTAAATATCGATGACACAATGAATTGACATTGAGCGTCTATGGTCCACAACGCTTGAACATCGTTATAGTTTTGCGAATGAAGTGGTGTTCATAACGGATCGGTCGCCTTTTTCGCCCTCGTCTCGGAAGGTAGTGTCAGTCATCTCGTAG
Organism: Aschersonia sp. MBC 735; assembly: GCA_030783925.1. Taxonomy (NCBI): domain Eukaryota; kingdom Fungi; phylum Ascomycota; class Sordariomycetes; order Hypocreales; family Clavicipitaceae; genus Aschersonia; species Aschersonia sp. MBC 735. The sequence goes on along the minus strand of JARJRV010000061.1, from coordinate 25,567 downwards.
TCCCTTGCATGTCATCATCGCACGGAGGGAACGCTGGCAGCAATGGAATGATCTAATGCCAGTCGCAATGCTTCCAAGCCTTGCGGATCTCGGATTATTCATGAGAGCAAAGTTCGACATTCAACCAAAGTAAATAAGCTACAGAAGCCTTAAATATTCATTAGCTGCTTTCAGGACGCAGGGGCGGCAGACAGACCTATCACATGTCAGATCAAATATATATACTTCGCATATCACTATAGACTCACATCAAAGCATACGAAGCTACGCATATCGCAAAATAAATTAGAAGCCTTCATAAAAGGAAGGCCCTTCATGTTCAAGGACTTCAAGCAATGGATAGTGTTTGAGTTCGGCATCCAAAAGAAAGGTGAGAAATCGAGTGAAAGATTCACTCTATAGCAAGACTCCCAAGTTCAGAGGGGTATTTGGGACCTCGTCGGTCATGTGACAAATCGCTAGTATGTACATTTATGCTCCTCTTCCCTCCATCCAACCTTCAGGGGGTGAAATCCAGTCTTGCGATAGTACATCGCCTTTCGTGCCCACCTAGCCTGTCCTTCGTGACAGCTGTTCTTGCAGACTCTACTCCAACAAAGCCCGAAGCACCTTGATCTGCTCCAAAATACTCGATCGACTAGTGCCACCCTTGGCAGACTTCGCTTCAACACTCGCTTCATACTGAAACGAGTTCATGATATCCTCCGTGAAACGAGAGTCGATAGCTTGGAGCTGCTCAAGTGTCAACTGGTTCATAGGAATACCCAGCTCTTCGCTCTTCGCTACGCATCGGCCTGAAATATGGTGCGTCTCACGGAAAGGCACGCCCTTTCTCACCAAATTCTCGGCCAAATCGGTCGCAGTCATTGAGGGGTCTAATGCCGCCAACATACGCTCTGGTCGAATAGTGAGCGTCGCAAGAATGCCGGTTGAAATCTGCAAGCTGTCCGAGACGGTCTTGACATGGTCCAACATAGGCTCCCAGCTTTCTTGGAGGTCCTTGTTATATGTGCTGGGAAGCGATTTGACGGACATCATCAGCCCGGCCATGTGCCCAAACGTGCGACCTGCTTTGCCTCGTAACAACTCGAGACCATCAGGATTCTTTTTCTGAGGCATCAGTGATGACCCGGATTGATATGCATCTGCGAGAGAGATGAAGCTGAACTCTGTCGTAGAATAGATGATCAAGTCTTCCGCCCATCGAGATATGTGCTGCATAAGCATACTGCCCCATTGCAGGAACTCGATGACGAAATCACGGTCTGACACGGCTTGCATAGAGTTCCACATGATGCCGTCGAATCCAAGCTCCTTTGCCATCATCTCGCGATCGATATTGAAGACATTGCCGGCGAGAGCGCCGCAGCCAAGTGGGCTCCTGTTAATTCTCTTCAGGCATTCGCGCAACCGCTCGATGTCATTCGCAAAGGCGAAGCCAAATGACAAAAGCCATTGAGACCAACGGATCGGCTGAGCTCGTTGCAGGTGGGTATATCCTGGCATGAGGTAGTCGCTGAAGAAAATGGTCAGAAGGGGTATATTAGAAGGAAGACGCTAGGATAGCAGACTGACATATCCGACTCAGCGCGGGCGGCAATCACGTTGAGGAAAGCAACAAGCAGTTCGTCGATCTCTCGAATTCGTTCGCGAAGCCACATGCGCATATCACAGACGACCTGCTCATTGCGGCTGCGGCCAGTGTGCAATTTGCCCGCGATGTCTTTGCCTACGATTTCGCCGAGTCGACGCTCATTTGCAGTATGTATCTGACTCCCATGTATTAGTCACAATGAATCGAGTGGCCAAAGACGAAGACTGAAGGATGCCTTACATCTTCATCATTTGGCTGAATAACAAAGGTCTTAGCCTCCCACTCTTTCAGAATTTCCTGCAGGCCCCTCTCGATCTCGGCGAAGTCATTATTCGAAATGATACCAGACTTGGCGTTTGCACGGGCAAATGCAATACTGCCGAGTATATCTTCCCTATATAGGCAAGCATCGTATAAGATACTGGCGTTATATTGGTGCATCAGGGGATCGAGACCGCCTATCGTCCATTGGGTCAGTTCACAGAGCGAAGTGGGAAGTAGCCATTGAGTGACGCACCAGTGAAGCGTCCTCCCCAGAGCATGCCTTGAGCAGGCGCCTTGCCAGGAGCCATGGGTCAGACAGGTAGTAGTGAGCGTTGTCTGTCCTGATGCCGGGGCGCTTTGGAGAATTTATCAACCGGCGTGTGGTTGGTATTGTCAAGTAGAGGACTTTCCGTTACGTCGCAATTAGAGATGTACCGTTTTGTGGGTGCGAAGTTCGGCTTTTCTACATCCTGAGCGTGGCTCCACAAGTTGAAGCAGGACCTTGTCTCCACCACTGTGTCTTCCAGAATTTAACCGATGTGAATTGCCTCGTGCAGAGGTCTTCCTGCTCGTATCCGAGCCACATTGCAGGAGGCGGGAGCGCCGTGACCATAGGGATGCAGTGACTTCGGACCAGGTGTGGTGACCGCGGCCTGCTCGATTACCCGGTGCAGCAATGCTTTATGCCCTGATCCACGATCATTGGCCTTGAAGCTCAAATACGCCCACAAATATATACCCTGTAGTAATTTAGGTAGAGGGCTTGTTTTTTACTATCTATATTTTTATTTTAAATAGTAGGATACTTTTGTTAATCATACTATTTATAATCTTACTACCTTAACCTCTTTTTAAAAATTTCAACTTTTAGAAATCAGCACTAAGTACCTAGTACTAATACTACTTTATTGTACACCTGCCCCGCTTCACGAATCTGTTGCAGCTGTCTCAGCCACTCACAGCACGGCGATTGTCATCGGATCGTAGCTTCTATGGCTCTGTCAGCTGCTTGTCGTACAGAGTACGCATCCATGACGGGCACTCGAGCTCTGCCGAGTAGCCACGCAATGACGGGCCTGTCACAAACGCACCTTGCACTCTTCTCCCCTCTTCCCCGCTACCGACCACCCTACCTTCGTCCGCATAGCTTGCCTCTCGCCCGGTGATCACTAAATTGTTATTTCGAAAGCTTTGGATTCCTTCGCGACTGATTTCTTCCGAGATTCTGGTCGCAAAGTCTCGTACATGCTTCGTACTACCATTCGGGCCAGATTGTTCCGCTCAGGTCGCCTCTGTGTTGCACCTGTCACTTCCATCGCTCGCCAATTCTCATCCACTGCTCGAATCATGGCCAAGGACTTCAAGCTCAAGGACATTTCGTCCTTGTCTCTGTCTCCAGGCTCTAAACAGGAGGTCGAGGTCGAAGGCATTGAGGGCAGCAAAGTACTTCTCGTCAACGCTGGAGGCAAAATCCAGGCTATCGGTGCTAAGTGCACGCATTACGGCGCACCCCTGGCCAAGGGAGTATTGTCATCAGATGGACGTATCAAATGTCCCTGGCATGGCGGTGAGTTTTGCTTAGAGTGGCTTGTGCGCAGAAATGCGCGATTAGCCTTCGACTTGTTCAAATAGCTAATTTCTCAGCATGCTTTAATACTAGCAACGGGAACATCGAAGAGGCACCTGGCCTCGATGCGTTACCGGTATTCAAAGTGGCCGAGCGCGACGGGTCCGTCTGGATCACTGGCGAAGAAGAGATCATCAAAAGCTCCCGCAGGAAACCAAATTTTGGGTGCAATTCCGGCGCCTCGTCCGAGGAAAAGGTCGTCATTGTCGGCGGTGGTTCCGGCGCTCTGGGTGCCATCGAAGGCCTACGAGAGAAGGGGTTCGGAGGTGCTATTACAGTCATATCCAACGAGGGCTATCATCCGATCGACCGTCCGAAGCTTAGCAAAGCGCTGTTGACCGATCTGTCTAAGCTGCAGCTCAGAGACCAGCGTTGGTTTGATAGCGGCAAAGTAGAGTGGATAGATGGAGAGGTGTCCGCTGTTGACTTTTCAGCCCGTGCAGTGACGACCAAGAATGGGCAAAACATTAATTACACCAAGCTGATACTCGCAACTGGCGGAACAGCAAGAAATTTGCCTGTGAATGGCTTCCGCGTGCTCGGCAACATCTTCACGCTGCGAAACCTTCATGACGTGAAGAAGATCGTCGAAGCGATTGGCGACAAGGGAAAAAACATCGTTATCATCGGCGCTTCCTTCATCGGCATGGAGGCTGCGAATGCAACTTGCAAAGACAACTCTGTCACCGTCGTCGACACGTCTAAAGTCCCATTGGAGAGAGTGCTTGGTGAGAAGGTCGGTGCTGGAATACAAAAATCTGTGGAAGCCAAGGGCGTCAAATTTTATCTGGGGGCTGGAGTTGACAAAGCCGAGCCATCATCATCGGATGCCTCCAAGGTTGGGGCTGTCTTGTTGCAGGACGGCACCAGACTCGAGGCTGATCTCGTCATTCTCGGTGTTGGTGTGGCGCCGGCGACGGAATTTCTGAAAAACAATCAGGTTCTTCGGTTGGAGGAAGACGGGTCAATACAGACGGATGAGAATTTTCAAGTTTCGGGACTCAGGGATGTCTACGCTGTTGGCGACATTGCCACGCACCCCTACTCAGGGCCGGGCGGCGAAGGCAAATTGGTTCGCATCGAGCACTGGAATGTTGCTCAAAACTCGGGCCGTCACGTCGCGAACCACATTGTCAGTCCCACAACGAAACAAAAGCAGAACATTCCGATTTTCTGGTCGGCACTTGGCGCTCAGATGCGCTACTGTGGCAATACTGTCAACGGATGGGATGATGTTGTGGTTGATGGCGACCCCGCAGAGGCCAAATTCGTCGCGTATTACACCAAGGGCGAGACGGTCGTAGCCGTGGCCAGTATGGGTCGAGACCCGGTGATGTCGCAGGGTTCAGAGTTAATGCGATTGGACAAGATGCCGTCAAAGACGCGTCTCCAGGGCGGAATTGACTTGCTGGCTATCGCAATCTGAGGCCGACGAAGTTTGTCGGCCGAATATTTTTGACCTCTCATTTCATGATAATCGATTCACGTTCAATGTTCACTGCCTGCAATTCGCTCTGCATGATGTGCCTGTAACCTTAAACCCATGACAGCCTGCGCTTCATGCAATCGTAACCAGGACTCGATAACATACAATGATCACGTTCCATCTGCTGAGGCCTTTGATTGCACACGAAGCCTCAGTGAAAGTCTGATCGTGAATGATAAAATCTTAAAAAAACAAGGACCAGGTTGCTTGTGTGTGGCCCCGCTAATATACCGCAGCAAACGATTTCCATGAGGACATTGCGCCACAAGGCGATCTCAGGCCATCTTCAGCGAGGGCGCGGAATGGTCTACAGATATATACATATATGAATCCAAAGAGTGCATGTTGATCGATCGTTAGTCAGAAGACTCGAGTATCACAAGCACACAGAATGAAGTGCTCAACAATTGCATCAAATTCGGACGACTCGAGATGTCGACCGTAACGGTCGTCGAGCAGCCACGGTACCATTGTGCAAGTCTACCGGTATGCCGAGGACATAAGATTCACTATCAATTTCGAAGATCGTGTTTGTATGTGATCCTGATGGTCAGATCACGATTTGCCAACTTTCGCGAATTATCATAAAGGAAATACATTTGACTGAAGGGCACCATTTCGCGCAGCGGAGAAGAGCCTGCTTCCTTCATCATTACAACTCCAATCTATGGAAGCAGGTCGCAGCATTCGCGACTACTTGCGGGGGTGCTGGCTAACCCCAGAAATAGCAACGTGCATCCACGTACACCTCCATCAAGCAATAACGCATCGTAGTCTCAGCATGCCCAATCCCCAAGCTACCTAGGTACTTAACGGGGCAAAGTCCTCCCACAGCGAACAAAAGAAAGAAGAACAACCCGACACGGGTCACGGGAAGGAATGAGCTTTAAGTGCGTCTCGCAAATTTGAACCTCACAAAGCGGTCTTGTCCGTGGTGGCACACTCATTGGCGAGTTTTTGGAGATCGTCCTGAGAGAGAGTCTGCCTGGTGGAAGTTGTGCACTGCTTATAGTCTTGCCCACCGTTATCGACGCGGATGACATAGTTGATGTTGCCCTGCTCGTCGGTTTTGTATGTGTAGATGTAGTAGGTGTTCTCGTAGTTGCTGTAGTCATTGCCGTTGTTGTTGGAGTCACTCGAACTGTTGGCACTGCTGTTGGCACTGCTGTTGGCATTGCTGTTGGCACTGCTGTTGGCATTGCTGTTGGCACTGCTGTTGGCGTTGCTATTAGCATTGCTGTCAGAGCTGCTATTGACGTTGCTGTCGGCATTGCTGTTGCTATTGCTGTTGCTATTACTGTTGCTTCCGCTGTTGCTTCCGCTGTTGCTTCCGCTGTTGCTTCCGCTGTTGCTTCCGCTGTTGCTTCCGCTGTTGCTTCCGCTGTTACTTCCGCTGTTGCTGCCGCTGTTGTAGCCACTGGAGCTGCCACTGGCACTGCCCACTTGACAGTCGCATCCTCCACTTCCGATACCGTCAATATTGTAGCCAGCGGAGTTCAAGAACTGGGTGATTATCTGATTAAAGAAACCGAATGTCTGTTCATCCCGGGTCTCGATGATGCTTCTCTTCGCGGGGCGGCAGCCGCAAGCCGCAGAGTTGTCACCTCCCAAGAAAGATTTGATGGTATCAAAAAGGGGCCCGAAAGTCTGAGTCTCGCGCTTGTCGACGAAGCTCGAGGAGAGCTGATCGACCATTCTCATTTTCATGTCTTGGATCTCGACGTTAGAAGACATGCTCTTGCGGGAGTCGCGCATGGCAAATGCAGAGCCGGCAGCGTAAGCTGCCGCGGTGAAAAAGCTCAGTTTCATGTTGTTGAAGAGAAGAATTTGCAAACTTCAGCTTATTTCTGATGCTGCAGTAAGATCGATGTCAAATGGCCAGAACGAGGATTCGGATATAGTTCTTGTCCGGGGTTTAAGTCTTAGTGAAGGCCTTCGAAGCGAGGCGAGGAGAATGTTAAAGCCCTAACACCTGCCTCGACCTGGAATGAAACGAAGATTTCCTCATACAAATGCCCGAGGGACCAACTCGACATGGCTCAAATGCGGACCGCCGTTCCCAGGGACCCAGCCGGAGGGGCTTTGGTATATTGCATGCCGCATACCTTGTTCACCATGATAACGTGGTACGATCGGATTCCATCGCTCGGCGCAACCCTATGCTGCCAGTTCTTCGAAATATGTAGTTCAAGACTTACTGGAAAATTTGGCATTGGTTGCGGACCTTCCGCCCAGATTCTCTGTTTCACATATCAGACACCGAGATAGGATACATCTAAATGAGCAAAGCTCGTTGTGTATTGTTGCATGGCATCATATTCGCAAAGACAAACGGCTTTTTCCTCGCACCATACTATCGTCGTGGAACATCCTCCTCTCGCAGAAAGACATCGGAGCCGCTGTATCGGGGACATCGCAAACGACGCGGCCAGCTTGTTCTCGCAATGATACGTCGACTCTCCTCCAGGTCTTGTTCTCGGTGAGTTGTGAATGTTTCAATGACCTTCTCGGTGGATGGTGAATTCTCCCATCAACTCTGACATGGTCATGGTGGTATCGAATGTATCAACCACGCTCCCGCACGCATTGTCCAAAGGTGCAGAGTTTGGCGCTATCCTGACCCGGCGTTCTGGTTTTGCGATCCAATCGTATATGCAAATGTCTCACCATTTGATCCACCTGACAGAGCGAAGGTCTTCAGCAATAAAAGGCTGGGCGAGATGTGTGTCGTTTTAGTGCTCTCCAGGTCTTGGTCTATGTCTCATCTCAGACATGAAGCCAGTCGCGGTGCTTTGCTAGTCAGGATGCCTAGGCTCGCCATCGAGTCTTGATCCAGGCGGACGAATGCAGAGGGGTCCCCAGCCCGTCATAAAGTTTTCAATCGCCAAGCCGGACCTCTCGCATTGTCGGACCACGTTGTTTCTGAACGAAGAAGCCCCGGGTTCTGCAACTACAGGCCTCGATCGCCTGTCTCCAAATCGTCTGGCCCTGGTCTCCGTTGGGGTGCCATGGTGGCTGAGCTTTCCAATGCGGTGTCTAGAAAACGATTGTTCGAGTGCGATGCATCGAAGGCGGCAATGGAGATTAAACCTGGAACTGGTTCATTCTTGGGCGTGGGATGTTGGTCTGACCACCATCACCCACGCATGTATTGCAGGTTCAGCTGTCAAGTTCGTCATTCCCAAATGCTGACCGTTGTGGGGGACACACCCCACTACGCCGCCATCGGACTTTCCCCGACAATCCACCTTGTGTGCTGTGCCAGTGGAAAACCTCACGCTGCCTGGCATCGCTGTCCCCGTTTCGACTGCCACGGTGAAGATTCTAGGTCTCCACAGGCTTTTGGCAGTCATTCAAATTACAGCCATCTTATTTTAACTTAAGCCACGGCTTCATTTTCATCAGAGACAGACATACGAAGCATACTTCGGATATCAGTGGACATGCTACCAGTCTTTACTACCAGGTCCATCTCGCTCGCGAGGTGGATAATTTTGACTTTGGTCAAATAGCCTTTGCTGCTGCAGTACACGGCCAAGCGACGTGATGAAATCAACTGCCAGCTCCTTCAAGGCGTTTGGCCTTGGCGGTAATCATGGTACAGATCATCGAATTTGCCGACAGCGTCCGTCGGACAGCTCGCCTACGCCTGCCCTCGCTCGGTGCATTGCATCGGAAGACCGTCGAGACTTTGAAGCAATGCAATCTATCTGTCTTTTATAACAGAGGACCCAAATACCTCACATTCCATGCTATTGAGGCCAGGCGTGAGTGTGACGTTGGGGCGTCATTCATGATGATGGACTGCCTGTTGGGCAACCTGGGCATAGACTTGGGCATGAAGTCGCCACAAATACTTAAGCAAGCCTTTCCGAGTCACCTCGCTTGTGTGCATGTGAGCCTTCATGCACTCAAAAACTTGAAGCCAAAAGCGTGATCAATTAACACAATTAAGTTCAAAGTAAAGAATTGATCGCCTGACGTAGCATACTAGGTTAGCCGGATTTATGCATAAAGATGTTGATCAATCGGTGTCCACGCCCAGGGGTCATGTACACCGGGTGGCTTCTTGGCTAATCGTCACGTCACCTTCCTGCGTCTTGACCACTGGCATGTGTACAGGTGTCAACGACACAAAGACACGATGATTGGAAGCTGGAACTCTGAGCTCAGGGCAGAAAACTTGATATGAAAGAAGGCACAAATGATAAGCTGAACGGTGTCCTCGATTAGTACAGTCTTGCCTAGCAATGCGATGCCTCCGCTCACTTCCATTTGCGATGGCCAGCTACATTCGCGGGTGTCGTTGACGAAATTAATAAATTGATGCTGAACATTGCTTGAGTCTGTGCCAATACTCTTCGGCCTCACCATTGACTGCGAAGTGCACGAACCAGGTCGAGTGGCATGCGACTGACGTGGCAATTCGGACAGGTTAAAGGCATGCTTCATACTCCACACAACCCTGCCTTTGTCGTCTAAGCTCGTCACGGGTCTTAGAAACGACCAGGGCAAAAAGGTCTTCGGCTTTTTCATTCCTTTTGATCTAGCGCAAGGCTCATGCTTCTTCTGAGGCAAGGGATGGATGGCATGGCTCGTTATTGGAGAATAGGGACACATACCAGACTATGGAGAATATAACCAGAACCTGATTGTCATTATTATAAGAATCGTTCATTCATATTGATTGCTGGACTATCTTGTGAGGCAATACTTGTTATCTAAGCCAATGCGAATACGAGTTCTCTGCCAAATGTGTAGAGTGGCATGGGGCAGTAGCGAGCAAATGCGATGAGGCTGATGCTTGTGAAGACGGCCGGCGGTCCAAGCCGATCAGCAAGCATTTTACGTACAGGCAAATGACCGTGCCCATTCAAAGGAGTATTGCGAGTAACGGGTTCCATGTGACTAGGGACCTTGGCTTTTCCGGCTTCTAGATGCCTGGCACAAATGGGCATTGTTTTCATGGCAGATAAAAGCAATCATAGTTGTATGTGAGCACACGCGCTCGAAGTATCTTGTATGTACGTCTCGTCCGATCGACCTTTGCCTGCCCGACTTGAAGCAACACAAATTAAAAGCCGTGGATCTGCTAAATGCGCTTGGCCTGTACCCTTGAATTTGATGACCGAACCCAGGTCACGGATGTGCGAGAGTATCTGGGTCTGTCAGATGTGGCTGCTTTTCACCGCTTGCGAGGGAGCCTCACCGCTCACTTTAAGTGGCCTGTTGCTTGGCCACGTTGTTGATGGACTTGTCTTGCCATGAGGCATATACGTATTTGAGGTTGCGATTGTCCTTTTGGGGCACCTTTTCGTTACGAACGACGGCTGCATGCTGCCCAACGGCGATGACCCCGCCAGCGAGGGCGAGAGCGACAAGAGCTTCGATCTTCATCGCGGAGTTGATGCTGTTTTCGGGTGTTTGTGTCCGTTGCTCCGCCTTTTTCTTGCAGCCGTCTCAATGGCGGATGTCTGGGGGTCCCTCGTGTTTTATCATATTAGGATGGATTCAAGTCATTTGACCTCAAAATCTACCCTTGCCATCGTGCCCACGTGCGAAGACCAAGGCGTGGCGTGCGGCGTGATATGGCCGAGATTGCGCCCGAAGCGCATCTCGTGCGGCCTCGCTGACCAACACCGCCAGGGCGGCAAGTCCCACCATGCCATTCCCAGGATCCCGCAGCTGAATTCTGGCAGAAAGGCCCACGAGCTCATGCGGCTATCCTGCACGTTGCATTCGAGGACCTGACCGCACATCATCGGCCCTCCCATTCGGACGTGAGACCAACTCGGGCAGGGGCCGCACAGGGCCTTTTCACACATTTGAGCATGATGATGCCAGGTAGGGAGAGCATGCACACGTGCGATTCGAGCCGCTGCGACCGCACTGGCTTTCGGCCCGCTTGAGTAGCCTGAGCTGTTTGCTAGTCATGGGACAATCTCGGTGCCTGCTGCACATCCGAGGTAGGCTGCTACGTTGGGACGGAAATGATCTTCAGATGACTGCTGTGGATGTAATGTCGCTGCCGTGCAAGGTGCGTCGAAATAAGCTGTGGTGAACATACATTCACAAATGGTGCAAGCAATTCTCTGCACAATACGCCAACATGCCTTAAAGGATTCTTGATCATGCCGCAAAACCTATGCCTAATTAGGAAGCCACACTTGAAGAGCCTGTACATAAGGTATGTACATATGTACATAGGTACCTTAGGTACCTTAGTCAGTAACCTGATGATACTGATGATAATGTTTATAATGATAGGGGGCCAGCAATAGGTGTAAATTCCTGATTAGGTATAGTCTTACGGCATGATCAAGAATCCTTTGAGGCAAGTTGATGTACTCCTGCCAGCTGGCTGTCGGGCATCGTTTTCGTTCTAGCGCCACGGTACCCTGGCTATCCTAGCAACCCAGGCCGAGAAGTCCTTCCCCGCTGCTGCATGCAGGAGCTGGGGGCAGGAGGATAATTGGCCGAGTCCGAGTCGCTGCTTCTTCTCTTCCGTGCGTTGAAGGCTTTCGGTGTTTTATGAGAGAAAACCCGTTCATTGCGCCATCGTCCCAGCCGCGACTCCCCGTCATCATCCAACCCTGGAGCGTCGTATTCATTCTCTTGTTTGGCAAATCACCGGCACCTATTTCCACTGCCCAGCACCACGACATCGTTGCGGAATCAAGCGCCTGGTCAGCATGTCTGGCCGCAACAGCCAGACGAGCCTGGCAGGCAAGGACACAGGGTGTTACGAGGTTGAAGAGCCCCCAGATTTTGGTGCCGTCGAGGCCGGACCTTCCCGGCCCCTGGGCATTGACCAGACTCGCGACATCACCGAGACAGAACACGAGCTAGGCTTCTGGAGAGCCGTTCAGATGTATCCGCAAGCTACATTCTGGTCCATGTTCTTTTGCATTGCCGTTGTCATGGCAGGCTTCGATGCTCAAATCATCACGTCTTTTTATGCACTGCCTGCTTTCCAGCGCAAGTACGGCGACTGGCTTGGTGATCACTATGAGATAGCTGCCCCGTGGCAGACGGGCTTAGGCATGGGCAATCCAATCGGCCAAGTCCTTGGCGCGTTGGCAAGCAGTTACCCATTACATCTGCTGGGACGCCGCAAGACCCTCGCTATATGTTGTTTGTGGTCCATCGGTCTCATATTCGTTCAATTCTATGCTACCTCTATTGGCATGCTCTGCGCGGGAGAAATTCTCGGTGGCTTAGCGTATGGATTTTACGTCGTCATTGCTCCCACGTATGCTTCAGAGATTTGTCCACTCACCTTACGAGGCTTTCTGACCACCTCCGTCAACCTCGCATTTGTCATCGGCCAGTTCATTGCACAAGGATGCGCTGCTGGAGTAGAGCAGCGCTTAGATGAATGGGCGTATAAAATCCCTTTTGTGAGTCCTGCCGCCCATCGCAGTGCCTCCCCAATCGTCGCCTAAAACCAGTCGCTGACACAAGCGACATTGGCTCGGATCGTCAGGCTGTACAATGGGTATGGCCAGTTGTTTTGCTAGCGGGACTGCCATTTGCACCCGAAAGTCCTTACTGGCTGGTTCGTCGAGGCGAAAAGGAAGAAGCTCGCAAAGCCTTGCTCCAATTGACGTCCAGTTCTCAGCGACCCGATATCGACAAGCTCTTGACTAGTATCGAGCAAACTGACCTCTTAGAGCGCGAATATGCGACAGAGACGACATATCGTGACTGCTTTAAGGGGGTCAGCTTCGTGCGAACGGAAATTTCTGTCATGGTCTATTTGATACAGGTGATTGGGGGAAATCCGCTGATCGGCTACGCAAATTACTTCTTCGAGCAGGCTGGTCTATCCTCGTCCGATGCATTCAGCAGTAAGTCGCAATGATTCTATGGATCTGCAATCAACAGTACGGTACTGACTAGTGCTGGACGAAGTGGGCTTGGGAAACACCGCCCTTGGGTTCCTCGGCACTGTGATTTCTTGGCCCCTTATGAATTACGTCAGTAGAGGACCTCTTGTCAACGACGTTAAGGAAATATCGCACTGACGTCGCAGACTTAGTTTGAGGTTGGTCGTCGAAGAATCTACACGTCTGGCATGATAGTCATGACAATCCTGCTCTTCATCATCGGTTTTCTCGGAATCCCGAAGGGCAATAAGCAAGCTATATGGGCCATGGCGTCTTTGATGGATGTCTGGACGTTTGTATATCAAATGACGGTTGGCCCTATCTGCTTCGTCATCATCTCCGAAATATCAGCCACTCGATTGCGTGAGAGGACAATCGCTATAGCCACCGCAGTACAGGCTGGCGCCAGTATCGTCTTCACTGTCGCTATGCCGTACATGTTGAACAGCAACGAGGCAGACTGGGGCGGTAAGGCTGGCTTCCTCTTTGGAGCGATCAGTGCAGTCTGCTTGGTGTGGTGTTACTACCGTCTGCCCGAAAGTCGCAACAGAACATATGAAGAGCTGGACATTTTGTTCCAGCGACAAATTCCCGCCCGTCAATTCAAGAATTACGATTTAATTGCCGAGGCTGACGCTGCAATTGAAGGCGACCAGCATACATGACTGTCTGGACGGATTGACATCGAGTTGCGTGCCTCTTCCAGCCGGTGCTAATCGACTGCGCTACGGGGCCAAGGCATTCGGAACCGAGATTTGTCAGGGGCCGCTATCGACGTGGAGCATTGCGATGGCTCTGGATCCCAGGCTGGTGTCAGTGCCGCAAGAACGAGCTTTCCACACTTCAATCGCCATGCCTGAAGTTTAATGCATTTGACTTTCAATCCGAGCCGTCGGGTAGACTCGCCCAGCTTTGTGACCCAGGGGTCAGGAGCGCCCGTGCCGGTCAAGAGGTTGGCTCGACACAATGCTTCCAGGATGCCTCGCTTACGAACTATGCCGAACAGACGGTCACCTTCTGTCTTGCCACCAGGCGTCGTGGGTCAGACTGTGCGGCCGTACGGAACCCAGCTCTTACCCCCCGTCGGTCAAGGATCAGATGCATCGTTCATCTCAGGCAGCACTCGACAAGAGAACATTGTCCCGAATCTTAACACTTCCTGAAGTCCTTTAACGAGCCTTTTTGACAGGGAGCTTGGCGTCCGAAATGGATGCGCACCATATGCAATGTGCCCAAGAGAGTCATACGACCGGTCTAAACGCAAACATTCATGTGCTCTTGCTGCTACGTGATGAAGTACTTCCAGTTCATCCGCCTGCAAACACCGAGGAGATTCATTGTGTATCGGTTATTAATTGAAACAAGGATCGGCACCTTCCCGAGGATGGCCTTTGCCAGAAACTTTGCAAAGTCCTATTCGACGACACTGATGATCATTGGGTAGACGCGCGGACAAAAATTCGACAAACTGGATGAGCCGGTGAAGGCGGACTGCTACCCACTCAGCGGTTCAGAGTTGCACGCGACCCATACCCGAGGCTTCAGGTGACATTGAACAGGTCAAATTCCGCGATAAGAACTACTTGTACGGGGTACGGAGTAATTGTCCTCCATAACGTGCTCAACAATCACTAGCCGTGGATAAGATTGGCAATTGCGTCCACGTACTATGTAGCACGAGGGTGGTCCAGAAAGCTCACACGATCTGGCGTTAAGTTCAGGGGCAGCTTTCGACAGCGTCTCGAGGAATGTAATCGATGACCAGCTCCTGTCATGCTCGATGATGACATGGTCGGCAGGCAATCAGACTGGGCCCACCACGCCAGGAAAGTCCTCTTCAGGCTCCCGGCTTTTTGGCACTTTGAACTTGTACCTCACATATCTTGGCTGATGCATGGTCTTGACGCGGGCAGCAGACAAGGCAGGTTTTCCAACATTAGGGTGCCTGTGACAGCCGATAAAAGAGACTCATCAGCTGGATTGACCGTGTGTCGAATGCGGTAATACTCGATCAGCCGCACGTTTAGACCCACGTGTCTCGTCTGTCGGACTGCGACGGTGGCATTTGCGCAGTCGACCTACCGAATGCACCGCCCGTCAACGGACACACTGTGTCGGATGGCGTGAGTCTTGTTACACCGCAGAGCACCAAATGCCAGGGCATCGTTCTCAACCATTACCTGCATGGATAGCTGCATGATGTCGGGACCGACATGCATTCTCTTAATTGTATGGATGTACAGCGTCGACATCGAGTATGAAGACGGAGCATGCTTGCGCCGACAACATCGAGCGTTGCGTTTCGGTTCGGGGCGAAGGGCCAAAACCTTCGGACCGGCTCGCTGCCGCAAAAGGACCGGGTCAGTCGTCCATGCTGCCAAGCCCACTAAGCACTTTTTGGCAGGTCGCATCCAAGACAAGGGAAAGAGGGAGGTGCCGAGAAATAACAGTGGCTTCAGGTGAACTGCTTTCCTCTCTACTGTCTGGAGTGCCACTCATCGCGGTCAACGCTGGATGGAGGAGGAGGATTTGTAGGAATTGACCGGAGCGATGAATGGCCGATCCTTCGCCCCTCGCACGATACGACTTTTTGACAAGAATGGTAAGGACTGCCACAATTACATACGTATCAGTAAGCCCGAAAGGTCTGATAGGATTCATGATTTGGAAGATTTGCTTGTTGACCTCTGAATTGGAAGTAGCATACATACTATGTATTGTGTACACGTTGCGGAGGAATGTGGTGGGGTTTTGCAGAGCAGCAGTCTCAACACAATCGACAAGAAGCATGCCCATGCCTTCGTCGATCTATGTACGTCAAGCAACGGCTTGTCGATGCGACCGCAGACCGGGGCTCATGACCCATGGACACGTGAAGACGGCAGCTACGTCTGATCGGATCAATGGCTACCTGGCTAGTCAGGCCATCCTCAATGCAGAAGCTCTGGCACCAATTGTCTTCCCGAAAACCCCGGTCTTTGCCTGGATATACGCGCTAGGATCACAAGAGAAGGAACGGCGATGACAAAAAGAAAGCAACCCAGCTTATCATGGGTCGATGTAACAAGGTCGCGTAAATGTCTCGGTCCTATACGCGCGAAAGAAAGAGAGGGATGATATAAAAGGCTTCATGCCCGTGACAAATGCTTCGCCCTCAGCTATCGGTTCTCCAGCATGTGCCTACCGACCCGACACTCGTCGATGACTTCAGCAAGACCCAAAGGATACGGCAGTCATCATCATCGAAGTCGTATTCAGCAGGCTTATCGAGCTAGACGAGCACATTCAGAGACGGTGTCGCGATTGTGAACCTTAAGCCAACATGCTGTACTTGCCAGCGTTGCTTCTTGCCCAGCTGGCGGCTCTCTCATTCGCTTCGCCAGTGGCCAACTTAACCCGAAACGGCACGGCATCGTCAACTCCCGACAATGCACCCAAATTCATTAAGGAACTACCGCGACTGGTGGTGTACTTCCAGACAACCCATGATCAAAGCAACAAACCGATATCAATGTTACCTCTGGTGAATCAAAAGGGCATTGCGTTGACTCATCTGATCGTTTGCTCCTTGCATATCAATGAAGGCGGCCAAGTCCATCTGAATGACCACCCGCCTAGCGATCCTTTGTTTCGCACACTATGGAACGAAACTCAAGTGATGAAGAAAGCCGGTGTCAAGGTCATGGGCATGGTTGGCGGAGCCGCTGGTGGATCTTTCACTACTGGAACCTTGGATGGCAATGAGGCAACATTCAAGAAGTACTACGGCCAGCTTCATGATGTAATTCGAGACTTCCATCTGGACGGGCTAGACATAGATGTGGAGCAAAGTATGAGCCAGATGGGCATCGAGCGGCTAATCGATTCACTTCGGAAAGACTTTGGACCGTACTTTATCATCACTCTAGCCCCGGTGGCATCAGCTTTGCACCAAGATGGCAACCTGAGCGGTTTCGACTACGACGAATTAGAGAACCGTCGAGGCTTCAACATTAGTTTTTATAACGCGCAGTTCTACAGCGGATTCGGCAGCATGACGGGGCCACATGACTTTGAGCGCATCGTTGACCACGGTTACAAGGCTTCGAGGGTTGTTGCCGGTCAACTGACTTCGCCATCGAATGGCTACGGTTACATTCCTTACGGAGCGCTCAATTCCACCGTAGTTTCCCTAAGAAAGAAGTACGGACAGATTGGAGGGATCATGGGATGGGAGTATTTCAACAGTCAGCCCGGCCGCGAAGCCGAGCCGTGGAAATGGGCTCAGGTCATGACACAAATTCTCCGACCGAATTTGGTACCTAGGCTGACCATTACGAGACCCACGGCCGATCTGCTCACCGCGGCTTATCGCGAGAGTCGGGCAGCTGCAGAAGACTTCTCGATCAGCGATATCGAAGAACCAGACGATGTCGATTACTATGCTATGATTAACGCATGAATGATCGGCAGCGTAGCGAAGGAGGCAGCTGCGCGTGTGTGACTGGCGGTATCACGCTTTGATGTCTCGAGGTAGCGATCAAGTTTCGACCACAACTGTTGTATATAATTCTTGGATAAGAAAGTTCGATGATTGATGCTTTTGTGGCTTCTGCACCAGATGCAAGCCATTCCGCAGCATGTTCGGCGCCTAACTTGGTACGCCTGTGCGCATCCTCATTGCACACGATAGCGAAGTGGCCTGGCTACAACTCCTTTTTTTTTTGTTTTCTCACGTGCTCCCCTTTCTCAACTGTCACTCCTTCCCTTTCCATGTTGCAAGGTGGAAGTACTAGGTCAAATGGATTAAGTAGCGAAATTGATATCCTGCCTAATCCAAAGTGGCAGATCATCGCGCGTTGGAGGACCATGACGGCTGTGGTCCTCAGAGTCGTAATGATCAACGCGACAGATCGCCCACAAAGTCCAGAGCTCCGCGACTTACAAAATAGGCACGTAGTACCTCATCCTATTTTCCGGATCCCACTTGGCCTTGAGCTCTCTCAGCTTTTTCAACCTCCATTCGTCCCACCCATACACTTCGCGCAGGTCTTCGTCGCCATGCGCATAGTTTACGTAGGCGCGCAGGCGCTTGGGATCGTCACTGGCCTCAAGCAGGATTCTCTGCAAGGTCCTCCCGAATCTTTCGGCGAGCGGGTCGATTCTCGAGTCTGGTTTGTATTGGACGTACGACGTAATGAGGAGATTATCGCTACGATGTGGAAAGGCTGTGCTCCGCTCGTCGATGGCCTGGACCGCCTGCGTCGAGTAGCCCTCCAGGAGGAAGAAAGATCCCGCGATCTGGGGGGTATCCTTGAAACTCTTGTCGATGAAGTCGAAGATTTTGCGGATCGCGGGCACATCAAACGTTTTGAGTCCGATGGGAAACCGGAGAGAGGTCAGGCCGTAGGCGCATCCCGGCCCATCTACGTCTTGGAAGGTGAGGGCGGCGAGTTCATGCGTCGTTGCGACGCCCGCTTGGATCGCCATGGCACCAATATCATGCAAAGGCTTGGCGTACTCCCGTGCTTCAGCCTCGGGACCATCGTAGATGATGCCGTACCAGATGATGGGCTATGAGTGAGGTTAAGTATTGGTTCGTTGTGAAAGGGGACTCACGCACTGAGGGGTGCCGAGACTTACGTGATTAGGGTTGATCTCGGCAACTCTAATGATGTAGCTCCAGTGGATAGCATGCGCCGGCTGGGACTTTTGCATCTCGTTGTGAAGACTGAATAGAGCTTCAAGCTTGTCGCCGGGAAATATGAATATTTCGTACGACCATTTTGGAGCTTCAGGTTTGCCGTCGTAGATGCGGTAGGTCATCTCCGTCACCAGGCCGAAGTTGTGGCCGGCGCCCCGAATGGCCCAGAACAGGTCCGCGTTCGAGTCTTCCGACACCGTTAACGCATCGCCGTTCGGGAGAATGAGCCGCGCCGAGACGATCTGGTCGGCCGCAAGGCCGTATTCGCCCTGCAGCCACCCGTGGCCGCCCCCGAGAACGGGCGCTGTGATTCCGACATTTTCACAGATACCAGTGACTGAAGTGAGAGTTTAGCATGCTATTACCCTGCTTCAAGACATGCAAACAATCACGGCTAACCTGTGCGCTTGCCCGCTGCCTCGAGCGCCTCGACCACTTGCCTGACAACCGCGCCACCACCGATTTTGGCCGTCTTGCCGTCCTCGGCGATAGTCACGGAACTCATGCTACGGAAGTCAATCTGGATGGCATCCCGTGCCAAGGCCATGGCTTCGGTTCCGCCATGGCCCCCGGACCTCCCGAAAAAGGGCACGTTCTTCTCATTCGCATAACGAACCTGATAACCTGATTAGCAGATTGAGCAGCACCGAAGGTATGGCGACATCTTGCTCACAGTCTCCTGAACGTCCATCTCCGTTGCCACCTGCACCAGCGCGGCAACGGTGGGAGCGTGGTACTCTCTCCATCGGCTGACGAGAGCGGGGAATTCCTTGTCCGTTGGAACAAAGATATTGGCACCAGGCGATAGCCGCGGTTTCAGCTCCGCCGCAATTTGAAGACTCATGGTGCTCGAACCAAGGGGATATTGCGGGAGAATCGTCGCTCACGGGCAGTGATGATTTCCCTCGGGAAGCCAGCGTTATTAAAGTCGTTATTGACGTAGCAACTCAAGCTGTCATCTGAGGGCAATAACTAGCTGTTGGCCGCACCACCAACACAATCTTCCGTAAGCTTTGCGATGCTCGCTGCTATTCGTGACGCGACAGTGGCGCCTCGCAAGCATATGTCACACCTTCCCATTGGCTGAACAGGGAACAATATGGGCCACCTTCTGAGACGCAGTGAATAATGTGTGTCAATTTTGGTACGCCGAAATGGGACGATGGGCGCTTATCGTCTGATTATGCTGTGTCTTACGCGCGTTTTGCCGTGCGCAATCAGAGCAATTCGCGCAACTCATGACATACAGGCGGCACGAAGTAATTAGGGTCCCAAACAGAGATGACAAGGAGGGACCAACTCCGCATCCCCTGTCGAGTTGTTTGTCGTAAAATACGAGGCTGGTCTTACGCATAGATCAAAATCCGGTCGCGTGCATAGGTACTACTGCAACGCGAATTTCTCCCGTGACGCAAGTGCGCTTTAATGCCGCATGCTTCGTGATGTCCTCGGTACCGACAACATGCCAACATACAGAAGACTTACCACTCCACCATGCACAACCACCCTCAAGCCTTAAGGCCGACGACCGTTGCTTTCGAATCCCACCGCTGTCAGCCTGCCATTATGCGGAAGGTCCGCTCATCAAATCATGTGGCAAGCCGTTGAGCCGAGTACTATTGCCGCTGGATCCCACTGCTGACAGGTCGACCGGGAACACCAAGTCGGTGTCAACTATTTCTCACGTCAGCCGGAAGGGACTCTAGCCGGCGTCATCATCTACTATCCGATGCCTTAGTGCAAGTAACGCAAAACTGCTGACCACCATCTTTCTCCATGTTCGGTTAAGCGCAGCAGGGCGTCATCGGGGACCACATTACGTTGCCGGTCAATGGGCTTGCCCGCCTCCTTGCCGACCTATGCCCTGCTTATGTCCAGTTCGTGCTGAGCGACCGTAAGGAACCGATTGCAGATTCGATCGCACGCCTTCGACGCCGAACATGAGCCCGAGGGGGAGGAGTAGGCCATATACATCTTTCCGATCCTGCTACCTGTCCCAATCCGTTCTCCTCTGTGTACTAGATCTTCATTGCTCGTTTCAAAAACTTCCAACAACCATCGAACTAAGATCAAGTCAGACGACAACATGAAGCTGATCATCATTTCCAACATGATACTGGGGCTGTGTGCCTTCGCTGCCGCCGTACCGTCTGGTAAGCATTGTAGTATATAACCCGGCTACGGCGTCACGAAGCTCAAGAAGGCTTTTCTAGGAAAACCTCATGTCTCTGTTAATGAAGGCTACAAGCGCGGTGACAATGAGATTGATGTTGCCGATGCGTTTAAGCGCAGTGACTCGGAAACCGATGTTGCCGATGCGTTTAAGCGCAGTGACTCGGAAATCGATGTTGCCGATGCGTCTAAGCGCAGTGACTCGGAAATTGATGTTGCCGATGCGTTCAAGCGCAGTGACTCGGAAATTGATGTTGCCGATGCGTTCAAGCGCGATGACTTGAAAATCGACGTTGCTGATGCTTTCAAGCGCGGCGAGAGTGAAGTTGATGTAGCCGATGCTTTCTAGCGGGCGGGATACGAGCGAGGTCAGCGATGTCAAGGAAAATCGGTTTTCTTGAGACCTTTTGCGCTAGATTATTTGATGAGGAGGTCATTTCAATGATACAAGCACATTCACTTGTTATTCAAAAACCCACTCGAATATAATTTAGGAGAGAAGGAAATTATGCAGTATTGCCGTGCGAAATTGTAGCGCTTAAATGGGCATATCGCGTGCTTGAATTTCATTGAGCGATCATTTCCATGGCGAACAATCACGCTTCTTGGCCGTGTCCAACACTGCGCACAACGTGGAAGCAAATGTTTTGACGGACCATTGTCATGCATTGCGAGGTAACTCATAGGGTCTTGGGATGAAAACAAGACTCATACTTCGTCACTGTAAAGGGAGATACTGAAAGGGGTCTCACGATAGTCTAGCTAGGTGCTCACGAAAGACAGTTTATTATGTTAAGACTGAAGCTTGCCTTTTTCTAGCACTCTCACTAGGAGCAGTTTTTGTACTAGAGATAAGTCTCTTCCCCAGCCTCACAGTCACGTAATATGGAGATCACGCAATGGATAACAAAGCTTAGGTGACTTCTTACTCGGCGTATTCAACATTTTCCGCCGGTAACCCTTCCAAGATCTTATCCGTCGGCACATAATCATCTTTCACAATATATCCGCTCCCTTCCGGACAGTGCTTGAACCTGTCCAATTTGCTCGGCCCACCCCGTTCTGCGTTCTCCGGACGCTTGTAGCACGCTGTGTGACGCTTTGCAAAATCTTCCAGTGCGTCCCAGCTTCGACACATGCGGTACTGGCCAAGGCCGGCCACAACCTCGGGCCTACGCTCGGTAGCGCGTGGTGTGTCGTCCGCATCGCAGATAATCTGGCGGCGTATAGCGTCGAGGCAGTGGCTTATATGGTGCCATGAACGCGACTGCTCCTTGCCGTGACGATGCTCTCTTAAAGATATGTAGATGTTCTTCAGACAATGAAGGTTATGAATGCCGTGGATTATATAGAGGCCTTTGGTCTGATCCCAAGGGAACCTCTGGGCCAAACGGAGGTCGTGAGCTCGGGCGTATTCGTCCGACAAAGCCACGATAGCCAGGTCATCATCGATACTCATCCACGCCTTGTCTTGTACCGTCTCGTTGGTGGTCGAATATTCTGATAGCAAGACGTACGGCTCTCGGCGATCGCGACTTATGTGAGCGTACTTCGAGTCTGGCTCTTGATAGTTGACGGATATCACCGAACGAGAAGCCAAAAAGACCTGAATCACATTCGTTGCCAGCGAAGCAAGCAAAAGCCATACGGCGAGCTGATAGAATCGCGGACCTCTGGGAGAAGGAGCTGGTCCTGAGTATCTTGTCTCCTCGAGGCTCTCTTTCTGTCTGTAGTCAGACAGAAGGTCCTGGTGTTGCTCCATGCTTTGTTTAGATGGAGATATTTTAGGTATTTGATTGATGACAATGGATACGTGGTTTAACTTGAAAGGATTGCCGATGCAGTGGCTTGATGTGGAATCAAGACAGATCGTATTTTGTTCAGGCTTAAAGCACCAACGCAGTCACGAATTTGCAAGGTTTGCCATTGAGGGGGGGGTGGAGAAAATCGTCTGACGGCCTTTAAAAGGAAGGTCGCAGATCGATGATGCGTGGGCCCATAAAGATAATCATGTTGAAGTTGCGGAGGGCTGTCAGCAAGAAATTTGGATTTCCAAGGGGGTTCGGCAAAGCTCATGCATGTGGAGTGGCGTATCAGCAGTGTCATTGCCAATAATCCTTGATGGCACGCACCCAACTGTTCACGACGATCTGACCTCAGGAGGGCGGCAGGAAGCGTCGAAGGATGGGTCGGAATTGGATGGTATTCGGCGTAACACGGCTGCAAGTGATGATGCAGTCATGCTTACAGGACGATTATGCGGTCATGGCCAACTGGCACCGGCGACGAGCCAGCGGGAAGAATGACGAGACGCGCCACTCAGGATTGAGAAATCCTGAGACTGGCACTCGGTAGCAACGAATGCAGAACTCGTAAGGACCTACAGAATACCAGTCTCACCTCCAAATAATTCAGAGGCATTTTTCAGGCCTCCAAGCGCTGTGGGGATACCAATGACAAGGTTTCCGGCGGCTGAAACCAAAGCATCCTTCGGTAAAGCATCCTTCGGTGACCACGGAAGGTATGGTGTCCGAGACAACGGCCGACTTACTTTGCAGTCAAAGTCGATCAATCCAGAGAGCCAAATTTTCTACGCATACATCTCTGCAAACAAGATAAATGACCATTGCGAAGTTGTTAAAGCGACAGTGAGCATTAAATGCTTCGTCTTCTGATAATGATTGCGTGAGACATCGACAGATCACAGCTTTCACGCCGCCATTCAATTGCAGTTGTCCACCCAAAGAAAATTCCCCACGATGCGCCTGCCGCTCGTCAGTGACCGTGCAGGTCTGATTGCAATGGCAGTGATCTTCAGTGTATTGGTCATCCTGTCGGTCATCTATCGACTCCGGGCCCGAAAGTTGACGCGTGCTCGCCTGGAAACGGACGATTGGCTGGCTCTAATCTCCCTGGTAAGCCCTTTCTCATGGCATTGCGCTGCTCGCTTCACAATATTGATGGCGATGAGTAGTTTTTCGTTCTCGGCGTGAACAGCACTTTTATCGCAGGAACTGCACAACGCGCCATCACAGGTCATTCCAACGTTGTAAACGGCATAGCGGTGACGAATGAGCTCGAGATATTGACCCAAAAGTACAAATATGCATATCAAACGACCGAAAAGGTCGCCTTTGGTCTCATTAAGCTGTCGATTTTGTTTCTCTGGAAGCGTCTCTTCGGCAGACGCCGGGCCTTCACCGTTCTCTGCTACATCATGATAGGCATCATCATAGCCTGGACGATTGCGTTCTTCTTCGAAACCGTTTTCCAGTGCGGGACGGATTGGTCGATGAACTGGGCGCCCATTTTCATTTTTCTTGCCAAATGCACCGCCAGTCTCGACGTGCTCACCGTCTTTGGCGTCTCCGACGTACTCACAGATTTGGTTATCATGATTTTGCCTATCCCGATCATCTGGTCACTCCAGATGCCGAGAAGAAAGAAGATCGCCGTGACAGGCATTTTCGCTCTTGGCTTCTTGTGAGTTCCGCCACTCTGCCACCCATTTGTCGTCTTATGACGCGGTCGCTGACTGAAATTAAGTACCATCGGCGCCGGCGTCGCTCGCTTATTCTACTATCTCGCCACGTCATACAACATCGTGGAGAATCCCGATTTCATCGGCGACGTGACTCTCACAGTACTTTGGTCTACCATCGAGTTGAACGTGGCAATGATTGTGTGCAGTCTACCCGTTTTGAGTCCGGTTTTTGAGGAATTGCGCAGCATTGTCATCTCGCGATTGCGTCACTTTGGGATCAGCAAGCGAATCGACTCTTCAACCAAGCGCTCGAACGATAGCGAAAGCTCACAATTCGACGATATGTCTCGAGTAGAAATCGGTGCTGGTAGAGAGTTTGGAGACAAAAGAATACATTCTCAGCCAAAATTTGATTGCACGCATAGAGATGACGACGAAGCGATCACGTCAACTGACTGTTCCCGATACAGGCACACGTCTGATCATGGCTACAATCCAGGCATTCTCGCGCGCACTGAGATTTCGACCACGTTCGAGGAGAAAAGCAGACGCAACGTCGAGTAATTTACATCTGAACCGATCAAAAATCGGTGCAAGAGCCGGCAAAATAATAAAATGAGGCAGTCGGCCGGTCGAACAAGGATCGGAAAAAGGTCTTTATTGCCCTGAAGTCTCACGCGGGATATAAGTCGTGGCTGTTTCTGTGTTCCATTATTTTGACGACTGCAATTTGAGGTGTGCACCATCTTTCACTAGTGGCAGGTTCCCAAACTAAGTATGAATGAAAGAATTGCGATGTTCAAGAATGGTCTTGCGTCAAGACGCCCACCTTCTTGCTGAATATTTGAGCCCTCTTCTACACGCAAATACCATGTGAACTCACAGCCATGGGTCAAGTGAGTTGACTCCGAACCACATCTGTACAGAGGCTGTTATCGTGGTGCGCGCGGTAAACCTGTCGCCTGCGCTTGGGAGTTTAGATTCGCGTATTTCCCCGTTTCAGTGGCGCTGTGCCCCATAGAAGGTCGGGAGAAGAAGGAAGACGGCACGGGCAGAGAGGAGATGGCTGATCTTGCGAGCCTCGGCAACCCAGCTCAGCAGTTCCACCAGACAGCCTCCAGCACGCCATGATCTTCACAACTTCTGCTCGATCGAGTCCGGTTGGTCTCCGAAGCGACAAAATGTCAGCCTCGAGCTTCGCATCCACGCCCCGCAGCACCAAGTTCGCCAGCTGGCTGCCGGCCCCTCCGCCACTTCCCCCGCACCTGCCCGTGATCAATTTGGTTTAAGGTGCTGTGGAGTTGGTCCGGTCTTGAAGAGTCTTGCTTGGAACCCCCCCCCCCCCACCTTTCTCTCTTTCTCTAGTCT